>JAIPMN010004275.1:0-19002 GCA_020650975.1 Apostichopus californicus | reverse complement strand
TAAGTTGATAAACATAAAACTCCTCAATTAATTCAATGTGGAAGAACGTTTGTCTACAATCTCATAAACGTTGAGGAATAAAAAACGGTGTGTAAGCTGTAAATCTTCTCGGTATCTGTATTTACCTCTTGACCTTTGACACAGAGCACCGAATCGTGAATTGCACGGCGCATCATTCCAGGACCCGGGTATATACTGCGACATAGAGTGACGGATCTCGACACAATTTTCCTGCACAGAGTACAGACCAGAAGAGAGTAGAGTAGGAGACGTCAGGTGACTTCAAATATACAAAATTCCTGATTTTACCTTTTCATTACATTTTGTAGTAAACTTCTGATGAAATGGATTTTTCTCTGTCTCAATTTTGTAAAGTTGGGAGTTTTACACTTTTAATATATTCCATAATCTGCAGTACATCATGAATACAAGTTTTGGTGTTAACGACAGAGATCTAGCTGCAGATGGACATATTTTGGGACATAAAAATCGAGGCTGGGTGAACAAGGACAATGCCTTGTATACAGAGACAGTGCTAGTTGTGAGAGTCAACCTAAAGGGTGTGAAGACTCACGCACAAATAAACGTCTCATGCCGGTAATCTGACCTAGTTTCGAATGAGGTGTAACATAAGTGTTAGACACCACCATCGATCCCAGAAAGTACACACACAGCTTGCTACCGTCGGTAATTAGACACTAGTGTACAGTTAGTACATACAGATTCGGTCAATACCCACAACACAGTGTACATAGCAGCGTGGACATCTCAGGTCTAGATAAAAGATAACAAGGTATCACGTTTCATTACTGTCTGCATTTTGTATTGACAAGAAGAAAATGTCATTTGCAAGCAACGGAAAGTTAACTTTTTCAGAGCGTCGCACGCAGTTTGGGGCGAGTCTTAAATGCCATTAAATAAACTGACTACCACACCACTAGAGATTGGCCTTGTTACATCCTCTCCGCCCTCACACCCTTTCTAAACCCTCTACCCCTCCCTCCCTTTTCCCCTAGTTGACAGTTAATTCACTTGACAAACAAAAATTTCCAAGAATATTCCATATGATATCTGCATGACATGTTAAACTTTTACACTAGAAGACACTGTTATAACATCTTATATCACTGAGGAGACCTTAAAAAGAAATTGAGCTACCATTTCGAAAAGTTAACTAAACTGAGATTATATGCGACGATTAACTCAAGATAGTCTTTGTATGTCCGTGAGTGATACGTACCATCGGTCCCCCGTTGGGTTCTAAATGGGCCCAGTTTGTAAAGGTTACATCACTTCCATCGGCCCAGGTGAATTGGCCTTCTGACCTTCCATCTTCTAACCCGATCCATACCCCGTAAGATACATCATCTAACAGAGTGGTCAGGTACACTGCAGGAAATGAAACAAACAGAACCATCGGAGTAAAATAACGCAATATACTATACGATATACTATGCGATTTCACTTACAAATAAATACCCAAGTGGCGGAGCGTCCATACAGTCAGAGGGGGCGGATGCCCCCCTGACGGACTCAAATGGACTGCTGGCGCCCCTTTCAGCTTTTTACCACTCTTTACTTATTCGCGATTATTGACTTTTTTTATTGCACTCTCAAATACCTATTGATATTTGTCACATTTTGTTGGTGTAATTTTCTGACAAAAAGGCGATGACACCTATTTATTCTTCGTTTATATGCAAATTAGCAAGACCCGGAAAGGGTCATTTCCGGCGATCTAGGGATTATCTTTACTCAAAAAATTTCTGTACGCTCTTGGCCAACCTGTGGTGGCGCTCCGCTTAGATAGTGTCGAAAATGCCCCTACAGACCATTCTTGCCCCCCTGACCAATACCCCTAGCTCCGCCACTGAAATACACGGTCAGTATCGTGGACCGACTCGTAGACTTACACTGCTCATCTTTGTTCCGTATCGTTGCCATGTCGCCACCGTTTGACACACAGACGTTTCTGGCCTGTTCCCAATCTCCAGGCTCGGGGAAGAAACGGAAGCATTTGTTGCCCCAAGAGTGCCAATTCTGGGGACAATAGCCCGGTGCTTGGGTGCTGATGGGGGGAGTGGGTGGTCCAGCGGATCCTGGTACCTTCTTGCAGATGAATGGAAGGGCTTCACCGCAAAGCTCATGGGACCATTTGTCTATGGAAACAACAAACACATTGAGACATCAGTGGCATAAATCCACCTTTTGCCTTCGGTGAAATCTTTTGTACCTCACGTGCCCACTTTAACTGTCATTGTGCAAACATTCTAACCATTTGACATCATGCACAGCAAGCGTATATAATACACAAAGGTACAGAACTACCTTAGAAGTACAACTAGATGTTTATATAATGCTCAGTTGCTCACAAATTCTCATTTTCTATAAATGTTTGTCTAATATATTAAGTACTAAAAATAATGCTGAACGTTTCTGTACAAATAAACACTGCTAAAGCAGTTTTGCATTTGTGTGAACACATTTGGCCATTTTGTATAGCATTATGCTATGCAATACCAGATAAAATATTTTCCCTAGATTTTTATAACATTTTTAATTTTTTGGTGCCTTGTTAGTTTTCCCTTGCAAAAAAATGATAAATAGTTATGATAAAACACACCAAGCAAGAAGAGTTTCAAATAAGCCACAAAATGTAAAATATGACAGACAGAGATTTGAAGCCTTACTACTGTCTGATGAAAATACAAGGCAAGCCAACTCTCCATCTCTGTCGTCTGGTTGATTTGGTCCCCAAACCACGTAATCCACTGCTGTATCGTCTGACCATCTAATATGAAAAAAAAAATAAAATAAAATATGTGTAAATGTAAGTGGGCAAGGGCGTAGGAACCGGGGGGGCTGGGGGCGCCAGCCCCCCAGTGAAAAATATGGGGGGGGGGGGCGGAAGTATCATTCCGCCCCCCGCTCCACAAGTCAGAAAACCCCTTTTCATTTCCAAATGAGAAAAAAATCTCATTTGGAGCACCAAATTGCATCTAAGGCCAGGTGAAAATGCAAAATTATTTACAAAATGGAGTGGGTGTTGAAGTGTGCTAAATTGCACCAACTTGCACCTGAGGCCACCTGGAAATGCAAAAAAATTCCCCTCCCCCAGGCCGGTCATCAGTCTTCAGCCCCCCCACTCAAAAGTACCTTCCTACGCCACTGTAAGTGGGCCTGCAGTGGCGGAGGGTTCATACAGTCAGAGGGGGCGGATGCCCCCCCCCACCCCTGACGGACTCAAATGGACTGCTGGCGCCCTTTTCAGCTTTTTACCACTTTTTACTTATTCGCGATTATTGACTTTTATATTGCGCTCTCAAATACCTATTGACATTTGTCACATTTCGTTGGTGTAATTTTCTGACAAAATGGCGATGACACCTATTTATTCTTCGTTTATCTGCAAATTAGCAAGGCCCGGAAAGGGTCATTTCCGGCGATCTAGGGAGTATCCTTACTAAAAAAATTTCTGTACGCTCCGCGCCAACCTGTGGTGGCGCTCTGCTTAGATAGTGTCGAAAGCACCCCTACAGACCATTCTCGCCCCCCCCTGACCAATACCCCTAGCTCCGAAACTGCTCGCTGCTTAAAGGTCTTTAACCCAGGATGATTCAGATGCTTGTTTCATTTCTCACATCTTTCTGAGCTTTATTTACATCCGTTGCAACATTTTATTGTCCTCATCTATGAATGCAGGTTAACTGAGAATATATATTAATAACAGATGCTTGACTTACTGGTATCCTGCTTCCCCGTAGGATCGCAGTCCGATCCAAATCTTCTCAAATTCATCTCTTTCCATCTAGAAGATGAAAAATAAAGCAACAGTGTCAGCTTTTTGAACAAAAATTTCAAAATAATCTAATGAAATTATCATAATAAAATACATTGGACACTTGCAGCATAACAAGCTACCACATCTATGCATTGTTACATAAGCTAAAAATCGGCCTATTCCTGATGTGATACCACTGCAGGTTCACAGTGAAACAGAAGTTACTAAATGAGAATACACCAAGGATGGAAGATCATGTCCCATTCGTCGCTGGTCGGTATATTCCACTATTAAGTAGGGGTATTTTGTACTTGTGTAGGATCTAAATTAGTTCTTTGTCGTTCTCAGATTATTTTGAGAAGGACACATCAAATCCCTAACCTATTATAACTTAGAGAATTAATATCATTTATATGATTATTAATCCGTGACCTATGCCGACCTTTTGCCATTGTTAAACTTGAGGTACGTCGACCTATTATCGAATGGTATAGTCCAAAATGAAACAACCGCCAACACAAGTATCCTTGGAACATTATATGATCATTATGGACACTAAATGATCAAAACTAAGTTACTGTACACTGCTTGACTGAGTGTGCAGCCCGACTCTACTTGGTTGGTGGTAAAGAGGGAAAACCTTCGATAGCCGGACAAGTCGGTAGTGCATAAGCCTCGGACTGATCAATATTTTGCCACTTTTAAGACGGATTTACGTCAGTCGGTGAAACTCTTCACATGGTGTTCTCTTGACTGGCATTCAGCAGTGTGCATGAGGCAGTTCGGGATAGAAAGTCTTAAAAATGAGAATAATCAGTGAGAAATGATTTTTCATGTAACCTATAAGCAAGCACCACCACTCTTTAACAGAAGACCGCCGCAGTGTGCGTGCCCAACGGTTGTTGAGTTTCTACATGGAGGTAAATTGCAAGCCTGTGGGTCTTCAGGAATATCATGATACTAGGTTGTGACGGTCATAGACGTAGGAGGCAGGGGGCTGGGGGAGGGGCTGCAGCCCCCAACCAAATATTTTTTGTGAAAATTCGGGCAATATGCTGAGAATTTTTCGGGCACCTACTGAAAGAAAAATAATTTGCGATATGTTTTTCAAAGGTCAAACTTATATTAATATTATCATTATTATTGTAACAACTTCCCCAATAATTCTAACTAATATGGAAGGGAAATAACACGGAAAATGATGGTATGTTATTGGCATGCGATGTAATAACCGATGCATGCCTATATGGTATGCACATTGACATGTTGAACGCGCGTGAAAAATTTTGTTATATATTTCAGGCAAGTCGTTACAGCCCCCCCAAATCAAATTGGGCTCTTACGCCTATGGTGACGGTCAAGTTGATTTGGGTAAAATAGAATCAGGGTGGAATGTGACCAGCTTAGACAAACGGCTATGTTTTACTCACCATAGATCTTATGAGGTTGTTCTCACTCGCACTGTGGATGGACACCAAATGAGCATCCAGTGATTGACAGGTAGCCTCAACAGAGTCCCAGGTATTATACTCTTGTTGTCCATGGATACCGTGTCTATGGTAACAGGCACCTTGGTAATAACTCCACATGCTAGAATTGCCACACAGAGGTGCTGGAATATGTTATTAAACAACTTTTCAATTTTTTATTGATGGAATTAGAATGACACTAGAGACTGGAGGACACAGGAATTGCTTTGTAAAGGAATTTAACATCAATGACGATAACAGAGATAATTAAATATCAGGATTGAGAGTTTGATTACAAATTCCGATGAAATGACTGTTTTCCGTCCTTCTCCTCAGATCATCATGTTGTAATCAACAATACTATGTTTGTTTTTTAGTGTATTTCAGAGATCTCTTTCTGATGAAAAACATTTTGTTTAAGCAAACACACCATTTGGTTATTTTGTGACTTAAGTCTTGCCAAATTATCTGAAATTTTTTCATTTCTTGTTTTGGTTAAGCAAAAAAAAAAAATTTACTGAATTCTTTTAACATTTTTCTACCGTTGAAAAGTTTATACATCATTTCATCATCCTCGGCCTATTTATTCAACTAACACCTACAGAGATTTTGTTTTGAGAAACATAATCTTTCCTTTAATGGTTAAGTATAAAACCACCAGATTGTAAGCAAACATAGACAACTGAGAAATACAAACTTAAATGCATCCTTCAAATATATCGAGCGGCAAAACACTAATGATTTTAAATTTGTTTTTAAGAAAATAAAACTCACAGACTGTTGCAGTAACTAATGGTGGATCAGTAGGTACCCCATCCACTGTTGATCAAACAGAAAGAGAAAATAATGTGACAAACAAAATAGAAGAAACAAGCTGGATATGTTGATAATAAGTTGAAAACTTCTTGTCCACTTGCATCATTAACACTGATATTGGGAAACAGAACGAGACAACTCTGTCCATACTATCAGTGCTGGATGCAATGTCAAACATTGTCCACTTGCATTATCAACACTGAAGGCAGCAAAAAAAAAAAAAAAAAAACCCACTTCTGTCTCGCGATGCAATACTCTCCATAATTGACAGTTAGGACAATCTACAAGTTAATGACAAACAATGTATCACTCTTTCAATCATAAGGTCCCGAGTTTGAGTCACTCCAAGATTAATGTATTTCGTCCAGTTACAGAGTTATTGACAATTGACAATTCATAATCATGGACGTTAAATATAATCTAAGAGACTGACTTCAGTCAGCTTGTGGCTTTGTTAAACCAATGATGGCTTCTTCGCGAGTTCCTGCTTGCAGGAGGATCTAAAATACATACATACATACATACATACATTTCCAAGAGCATAATCTCTCATGATAATTAGTGAATGTATGTGTGTAGATATGCATGTCTGTCTTACGTGTTTTGGGCATCTCGCAGATCCAGTTTCTTTTCCGTGTACAATCTTCGTCTTCCCATCCTCCCGAGTTTTCCCCGAGGAACATCTGGATGCAATTTTGAGTATGGTCTTCATCGTCAGGCTGGTCTTCCCCCCAGTTTACATACTCCACCACGTAGTTATGGTCAGCGTATCCCGTCCAGTAGTAATCTACGAGACAGTAACAACACTCAATGTTAGGATTCAAAGCTACAGTGTGAACTGTTTCCCGAAAGGTAATGAGGGCGGTATTGAAGAACTTAGCATGCATGGATTCCGCATGTGTGACCTGATTAATTCACTTTGGCTTCGGCTTTCAGTACAACATTTCTGCATGCTGCCGTGTTGGACGAATCTAATCATTATAGTAATTACCAACTTTGCAATCGGTGGTCTCCCTCACAATATGGCAAGGCCTGTAAGAGTGACTTCATAGTTTTCCCTTCCAGGAAACCAAAAAAAAAAACATAATATTATTAAACAGAACTAGATAAGACCACAATCTTGTGTGTAGTCTTTATTATCAGGCGAGTCTACCCTCTAACCTCCCCCCCTGGCACAGGAAACATACTCTACCATATTATTATGGTCAGTGTATCTCTTCCAGTAACAATCTATGAAACATTACAAAACTCATTTTACAAGAAAGAAAGTACAGAACATGACAAAACATGAATTAGATAAGATTATAAACTGAAAGGTCAATCAGTATTAACCTCTACTTTAAACATTCTTAAATCTGCTAAAAGTTTTCAAAAGTTAATTATTAGCATAATTATTAGTATATGTATTAGTATTAATTAGTATTATAAGTAGTATTATTTTGTATTGAGGAGTGTCAACTTATACCATAAAATGTCTCAGAGAATGAAATGCTTCATGGTTGACAGTAACAATGCTTGCTAGAGTCTGTACACAGGTGCCCATTATTTGACTCCCTACCATATTAGGGGGTGGGGGTGTGGGGGTGGGGAATACTGAACACCATTAATTGCATTGTCTTTATTATCAGGCTGATCTTTCATGTCAGTTTACATAATCCTCCACAAAATAGTTATGATCATTGTACCCTGTCCAACAGTCATATATCAACACATTAAACATTCAACACTATACATGCAAAATAAAACAAAAACTATAGATTAAATTACCAAAACCAAAGAACCAACTTGGTAACACTTTTATACCAACAAAGACCTAGGAGCATGGATCTGTAAATATTACATTCACGAAAGCGATCGCACGTTAGCGTCCCTCTACCGTGTAAAGGAATATAATCCTGACCGGTTATGGCATTGAGGACACGACCTTTTGCACTGCTTTATTACAAATAAATGAAGGTGATAACTTACACCCATCGGTTCCCCTGTCATTCAGACCGATCCAGAAACCCTCTCGATCATCCACTCTAAAAATAAACCAGCGGAGAATGTTATCATTGTAAAAAAAAACAACATTGGGATGAGTGATCGAAAATGAAACTGAAGTGACCAAAAAAAATTGACTTCATCACACCAATGGTGAGAAACGAAACAATAAACAAAAGAACAGAAATAAAGTCTATGTAGTTGCGGTGGGTTCCTGCGAATGACTGTCCCTTTAATCAGAAACTGTAAGTGGTCTCACGACTCCACACGGTGCATCTGGTATATCATATTTCTGAGCCTGATCATGCGCTACAGACATGAGCACAAGTCGCATCTTTTACAATGCATGCTGGGAGAGGAGGCTAGGATTTGTTTCTGTTCAGTGAGTGGTTTTTTGTCTTATTAGTAGATGTCACATTTACACAGGATACAAGCAACTTCTATCATATGGAATAAAGTTTAAAAATAAAAAAAATTAAAAAAAAACATTTTAGAGTGTTATGATAAAATCAATTCAGGTTGATGAACTACTCCTCAAAGATAGTCAAGTGTCTATCTTTTTGCATCCGTATATTGTTGGAGTCACTAGTATACACAACAGGCAGTATCATTGAAAAAGAAGGACTTGGATTAAATGGAATATTCTCTCTATTTCATGAGTTCATTATACTGATGGGCTTCCTACAGTGTGCATCATTAGATTATATGAAGAACAATCCTACTTGTAGGAGTCCTTGATACTGATGGGCTTCCTCATAGAACTTAATGATATATTTGTCAACTTTATCATTTGTTCATATTTATTGATAAAACAAGATGTAAGCACAACCTCTCGACTCACCTTGGAGACAGATTAGATGCCTGTCGTTTCAGCCAATCTTCCACCGTTGCATTATGGAGTGTGACCAGATTACCTGTATGAGATGACCTAGCCCTACAGTCCTGTACAGCATCCTCCCAGGAGTAAGCAAGAGAGATGTTACCCACTCTTACAATCTGTAACAAATACACACAAGGTAAGTAAGCAAGAGAGATGTTACCCACTCTTACAATCTGTAACAAATACACACAAGGTAAGTAAGCAAGAAGTGTTACCCACTCTTACAATCTGTAACAAATACACACAAGGTAAGAAAGGTAAATGTTACCCACTCTTACAATATGTAACAAATACAAACAAGGTAAGTGAGGGAAATGTTACCCACTCTTACAATATGTCATAAATATAAACAAGGTAAGTAAGGGAAATGTTCCCCACTATTACAATATGTAACACATACATACAAGGTAAGCAAGTAAGAAGTTACCCACTATTACAATATGTAACAAATATAAACAAGGTAAGTAAGGGAAATGTTACCCACCCTTGCAATATGTAACAAATACAAACAAGGTAAGTAAGGGAAATGTTACCCACTCTTACAATATGTAACAAATACATACAAGGTAAGTAAAGCAAGATGTTACCCACTCTTACAATATATGTAACAAATACATACAAGGTAAGCAAGCAAGATGTTACCCACTCTTACAATATGTAACAAATACAAACAAGGTAAGTAAGGGAAATTTTACCCATTCTTACAATCTGTAACAAATACATACAAGGTAAGCAAGCAAGAAGTTACCCACTCTTACAGTTTTCTAAGTAAGAAATAAAAAGGAAATGTCACAATCTGTTACAACTTACAAACAAGGTAAGGGATAATTTGCTCACTGTCACCATTTGTAACAAAATACAAACAAGGTTATAGACAATTTACCCACTGCCACAATTTGTACAAAATACAAACAATTTAAGCATGGGACAAGTTGACCACTCCCATAAATTTGTAACAAAATACAAATAATGTAGGTAACAGTAAAGTTACCCAAGCTCACAATATGTAATAGAATACAAACATAAAACATTAAAGAAGTAAACTGACACTGCTTCAGATCACCTCTGCCACGAATGATCAAACTTTACCTGATAGCAGTAAGACCCAAAACCACTCCACCCGCTTGAACAGGTCCACTCTGGTGAGGGGGTGGGTGGTGGGTCGGGGAAGACGACATTATCCTGTGGTCTCTGACAGATAGCTTGATAACGACTGTCACAGGTCTGATCATCCCACTCTCCAAAGTCATTAGGTCCTACAGCCATGCCGACACACCTCCCATCGTGGTTATCTAGTAAAAGAAAACATAAAGCAAACATATAGTAGATCTTGGCATAATATCACCCAGCATAGCTTAGCAGAGCATAACCATAAAATTATAAACTAACATATATATATAAAATAACATGAAACAATATTAGACGCCATAACATAAAATACATAACAACAAACAGCATAATATAACCCAGCATAGCATAACAATATAAACTAAAATAAAATAACATGAAACAATATTAGACGCCATAACATAAAATACATAACAACAAACAGCATATTATAACCCAGCATCGCATAACAATATAAACTAAAATAAAATAACATGAAACAATATTAGACGCCATAACATAAAATACATCACAACAAACAGCATAATATAACCCAGCATCGCATAACAATATAAACTAAAAAAAAATAACATGAAACAATATTAGAAGTCATAACATAAAACACAAAACAACAAACAGCATAATATCACCAAGCATCGCATAACAAACCTTAAAAAATCATAAAAATATAAACTAACATATATAAATAAAATAACAAAAAACAATATTAGAAGCCATAACAATATAAACTAACATATATTAATGAAAAACATAAAACAATATTAGAAGCCATAACATAAAATACGTAACAACAGCATAATATCACCCAGCATAGCTTAGCATAACAAACCATAACAATATAAACTAACATATAATAACTAAACTAACAGAAAACAACATAAGAAAACATAACATAAAATACATAACAAACAGTATAATATAATCCAGCATAGCTTAGCATAACATATCATAACAATATACACTAACATACATAAATAGACTAACATATATAAATGAAATAAATAAAACAATATTAGAAGCCATAACATAAAATACATACAACAAACAGCATAATGTCAGCCAGCATAGCTTAGCATAACACCATAACAATATAAACTATAAACTAACATAAAACAACATAAGAAACCATAACATAAAATACATAACAAACAGTATAATATAAACCCAGCATAGCTTAGCACAACAAACAATAACAATATAAACTAACATACATAAATTAACTAACAGAAACAACATAAGAAACCATACCATAAAATACATACAACTAAAAGCATAATATCACTCAGCATAGCTTAGCATAACAAACCATAACAATATAAACTAACATAAGCAAATAAACTAACAGAAAACATCATAAGAAACCATAACATAAAATACATAACACCAGTATAATATAACCCAGCATAGCTTAACATAGCACAGGAAAATGTAACAATATGTGTCTATTTCCTTCAAACCTGGTTCTGATGGTTCACGCAATGACTAGGCTGGATAGCTTACATCAAACCCCCCCCCCCAAAAAAAAAAATTGAAATCTTAACTATATACAAACCTGTCACAAAGCCAAACACAAATTCTTATATATTCAATCATGAAAAAAAAAAATTACAGGGTTAAATAATTAATCTCCCTCTCAAGTAAATTAATTATTGATTATATCTTCATGCTGAAATGATGATTTACCAACCTGGTTGACCAAGATCCCAGTTAGTGAATGTAACGGTTGTACCATCAACCCACTGGTAGAAACCAGCCCTCTCTATGTCGTTCAGTCCAATCCAGAATATTCCGTTTGACTCTCTCAGCCGATCCACCAATTCAGCTACGTCATAGCTGTAAAGGAAAGAAGACAAAAATTGCAAGTGACATGTTTCGTTTCATTTATTTGGTTCATCACTTCACATATAAACACAACAGATTCAGCATAACATCAATTGTAATTAAAGAAATGATATATACATGAGGTGAAAGGAAGTGCACAGAAAACCGTGCAGAGTTGAAGATGTGCACTCCCGCATACAATACACAAAAACATCTAAAAAAATGTAGTGCGACAAGATTTTATATAATTTTTTTTTTTAAGAAATCAGAACAAGAAATTGCTAAATTTGTCAAAATTGTAAAACTTCTACTAGGAAAGTTTCATAGGTAAATTTATTGTAGACATACAAACAGAGGGCATAAACTCTTACCATCCCGGTGAAAGATCATCATTCAGTTCCTACAAGTTCGTTTCCAAGATTAAGGTTCTATTAAACTATTAAATACATCTTGTACCAAACGTTTTTACTCACTACATGTTTGTGCTACTGTAATGTTCAGTTGTATGAATAAAGACACAAAATCATGAAGTAAATTATTCTACATCTATTTTCTCCAACTACTGCTACTCCTTCTCAGGTATATATCTGACTCCCAGATTCATACGATTACTCTTAGAACAAACGATAAATAAACAAAGGATACCATTGTTCTAGTCCCTCCTACTATATGAGTATGTGATATACCACCGCAGTGTGCTTACGTAACCAGTCAGTGTACTGTAACTCATTAGTTACTGCAGGCTAGATCACCACAGCTGCAAACCACATTATTAGACGAGGTCCTTATGAGAGGGAAAGATTAACTCACTAGTTTCTGACAGTGGCTAGGTTTGTGTTTTCCTTTAAACAAGTTTGTTGGGCATCCTCCCAGGTGAGCAAATCTTCGGTCACAAAGAGGCAGTAACTCGACGTCCACAACCACCCCTCTGGACAGTTGAACTGGGGAGGTGGAACATCGCTGGTCGGGACAACTTCTTTACCCTTCTGACACACGTAACCGAAGCTGTCGTCTCCACAGTCATAATCACCCCACCGACCAGCACGGTAGACCAGTCCGCTTGGGTCTGTTCCACTCTGCGATAGGTAAATAAAGTAGGTTATTATTATTACAATCATGAGAGACCAGTCCATTTGGGTCCTTTCCATTGTGTAACAGGTCAATGAAATATGGTATCACACTGGCGTAGGAAGGTATTTTTGTCAGGGGGGGCTGATGCATGATGGATTGTGATTGCCGTCCTGGGGGAGGGGTCTTAAAAATTTCCAAAGGGGAGGGGACACCCCCTCCCCTTTGGAAAATTTTTGATCAATTAGAGGCCAACAGATGCTGTTTAGTGCCACAAATGTCTGAATTTGTAATAAAATGTTCTCATATTTCCTGACTTACTTTACTCATCTTGCGTGCAGTTGCCAGGCGTGTACGTGCTATACGTGATATGCATGAACTACGGAGTAGCGGCGATGGTGTATGTACTATGTAAGTATGTATGCCTGACCTACCGTACATGAACAAAAAAAACGGAGATCTGTACACACTGTAGCGTATAAGCTAGCACAACCTAAACATGCAGCACATTGGTCTGGACGAAGGTTCGATCCTGACTTATTTTGATGGTATGCTCAAACGCTAGCGAATTTCCGGCGGAGATAGTGATTCCCAATAACCGCAGTACTAAACAGTCTGAACAATGGTGAAAGACTACGTTTTGAATTTCAGAAAATAGTTCAAAAATGAAAGGGGTTTTTACCCTCGACGACTTGGGGGGCGGAAGCATACTTCCGCCCCCCACGTTTCCAGGTGGGGGGCTGTCACCCCCTAGCCCCCCTGCTTCCTACGCCCTTGTGGTATCATTAAAAAACATGACTTAGACCTGTTAATTCAGGTCTGTTCCATTCTGCCTTCTCTTGATATTGCACACAACCTTGTCTTCTTAAACTTTTCTCATGTGTAACACCTCTCCTTTTCAAATACACAGCACACTGGACATCGCTCATCAATGGTGAACCAAGATTGTGTGGGCAGTATCCATTCCCTTTCCAAGGCACTCATGACACCACTCTTGACGATCTACGGTCATTACCACACGGCCAGTGTTGATGCG
Organism: Apostichopus californicus; assembly: GCA_020650975.1. Lineage (NCBI taxonomy): Eukaryota > Metazoa > Echinodermata > Holothuroidea > Aspidochirotida > Stichopodidae > Apostichopus > Apostichopus californicus. The sequence continues at coordinate 5,020 of JAIPMN010004275.1, read as the reverse complement.
AGAGGAGGGGGTACAGAGTGAATCAAAATGTTTGGTTTTGTGCCCTAGCTCAATCTTGGATGACTTTCCAAAAAATGTACTCTAAGCTACCTCAACATCTGGGAAACATTTGGATAGATAGAATACCACGGCACATGCTTTTCCTTCATGTAATTGTGCTAAACTTAGAGGAATACACATAGCATTTCAGCTGATACTTGTTTACATATCTTAAAGATTCATAGCACTGACATGAATGTTGACCACAATCAATGAATTGTTTAAGAGATAAATTTTTTTTTTAAAAAGTGAAAAAAAAAAAAAACTCACAGAAGTGAAGACAAATGTACAATCTTCTTGACGAGCAAAGTTGTTAGGTTCTCCTGAATTCCAGTTGGTATAAGTGACCTTTGACCCATCGGACCATTCAAAGAAATTCTGGTGAGATATGTCGTTCAGGCCTATCCAGACTCCTTTACTCCTTAAAATAACTGGAAGGACAAAGTGAAACTAACTATAAACTGTCCATTTTAAAATACATTGAGGAAAAGTGAAATGGAAGGAGAATAACGATTTAGATGCTGAAAATGATAGGAAACTGTTAAAAATAACCTTAGGTATTCACGGCAAACAATTTGAAAGAATCCATGGAGTAGTATCTCATAGACCATACAGGTCAAACATTTTAAGATGTATAATGGTAAATAAATGAATGAAAACAGAGATGAAAACTGCATTGACTTTGAAACTGGGAAATGGGGCAGGGGAGGAAGGGAGGAGGAAGGGGGAAAGGAGGGTGTTTGAAAGTCTCTACCAATGTAGAAACTTTTTTTGCCTTTCCTGACATGAGGGGTTTGAATCAGATTCTGTTTAATAGGGCTTAATTTCCTGTTTTATATCTTCTTTTTCAGAAATTTAGAAATTGATGGAAACAGCAGAGCACATACACATACACCAGCAAGATTGCTGTATGTTCCAAACAAACTTAATACTAATCAACAATATGCATTAAATTAAATTGCACTGACAGTAAGCATGGCTAAAAAACTTAGTAGACCAACAATAGCAATCTGTGGAGATATCATGGTAAATGTAGTGGGATCTATGCATGGTCATATTTAAAACGTTTGAATGGAAGAAGGGAACGTTAAAAATTCAAAGGCTCTCGTGATATTTAGCACAGATTCAGCATAACCCATGCAACTGATCTGCCAGTTTGAAAGTAATCAAGCCCTCCAAAAGTGCGATCCCTAAGTTCTCACCGTCCTGCTCAAATTCGTCGACGACAAATTCCACAAAATTTTCCAGGTTTGGATCTCTGATCCGTGCCAGACGTCCTCCTCTTGAGTTACAGTACTGGCTGGCTTTACCCCACGGTAGTACCTCATCCACAACAGTGTATCTGTGGTCTGTATTGAACCAATCAGAAACAAAAGAAACCATTAATGAATCAGGAAAATCAGGAAATGCTTCAATATCTACCTCTGACTTAAAAGAGACCAGTATGAAAGTCATCGGTATCCCCTCCCTTACCCCCACCCCCCCTTACACCTCCCCTTCCCTCGCCTTCAGCATCCTCCAAGTATGCTAGAGAAACTGGTCACCAATACTAACACTTTCAAAATGTATTAAAGGGTGTGAAGACTCGCACAAAAAGAAACGTCTCATGCCGGTAATCTGACCTAGTTTCGAATGAGGTGTAACAGAAGTGTTAGACACCACCATCGATCCCAGAAAATACACACACAGCTTGCTACCGTCGGTAAATACACACTAGTGTACAGTCAGTACATACAGCTGCGGTCAATACCCACAATACAGTATACAAACGATACAGCGATGGACATCTCAGGTCCAGCTAAAGATAACAATTAAGGTATCACGTTTCATTACTGTCTGCATTTTGTAATGACAAGAGAAAAACTTCACTAGCAAGCAAGGGAAAGTTAACTTTTTCACAGGGCGGTACACGGTTTGGGGCGAGTCTTCAATTCCTTTAAGACACTGTGAAAACCAGAAAAGCTGCAGCAACTGCACAATCCCCTGCAGCAAGGCTGCAATCAATATCACACAATAGCAAATTATATGCAGAGCACAAAGGCCTTATGCAGCCATTTTTTAACACGATGTCTTACCGCCAATTTCAGGCCATTATTTTTATTATCCAATGAGATCATTCTATTGTCTGACTTCCTCGACAAAGTTGGTAAATAATCTGAAGAGTCCAACCTCCGACCCCAATTTTGGGCAGTACTGATGATCTTTATTAATGCAAATATCAATATCCTATTGGACTTTCATACTGGTTGAAGTAAACCGAATCTGAAAGCATTAAACATATCCCTAGACTACAAGGATAACTACAAACCTGCCTGTCTGTGCAGTTGGTATAATTTATTTAACAAGCCTCTATTGATTATACTTATGAAATGTAATTTAGTCTTGACTTTACTTGATGTAAATTACTGTCATAATCAAGATTGGAAATCCCTGAAGTAGACAGACTTTGCATATTTTGGTTTCTTGAACGAACGGATTTCTGGGGCAATTCTCACCTTGGTAAGAGAATCCGTCGGGGTCAATATCCTCGCAGATAAATCTCTCTGGAGAATCACAGCCGTAGTCAAACCACTTCCATGTGTAGTCATCATCAATAGGTCTGTCAGGACAAACGCACAAATTTACATTTATTTATATCTGGCTATCACAGCCGTAGTCAAACCACTTCAATGTGTAGTCATCATCAATAGGTCTGTCAAGACAAATGCACAAGTTTACATTTATTTATATCTGGCTATCATAGCTGTAGTCAAACCACTTCAATGTGTAGTCATCATCAATAGGTCTGTCAAAACAAATGCACAAGTTTACATTTATTTATATCTGGCTATCACAGCCGTAGTCAAACCACTTCAATGTGTAGTCATCATCAATAGTGTAGTGTGTAATCTTCCTATACCAATTCCATGTGTAGTCATCTGGTATAGCTCTGTCAAGACGAATGCACAAAATCCCTGTTTTGTTGCAAGGGGGATGGGGAGAGGGAGGGGATACCACAGCTGTAGTCAACCAGTTTGATATGTAATCAACATCCATAGTTCTGTCGAGTCAAACACACAAATCATAATTTTTTAGGGTGTTTTGTAAGTATAGTCTATCCAATCCCAAGTGTAGTCAAGACAAACACGAAAATAGGTCTGTCAAGACAAACACAAAATTAATTTTTTTCTGGTGTGGGTGGGAGGGGGTGGGAGGGGTATCACAGCCATAGACAAACCAATCCCATGTGAAGTCATCACCAATAGGTCTGTCAAGACTTACATATTAATTGAATTCATTTTGGAGTATCACAACTTGTAGTTAAACCAATGACATGTTGATAATCATCGATAATCTTCAAAGAAATCAAAATCTTATTAATTGTTCAAAGTTATTAATGATAATGATCATAATAATAATAATAATAATAATAATGATGATGATAATAATGATAATGATAATAATAATAATAACAATAATGATAATAATAATAATAGTAATAGTAATAATTGTTCAAAGTGCATGTGAAGTACAGTGAGGTTACTACTTACATCATAGCCACACAGTCTTCTCCTGGTGCGATGTAATTATTAGGCTCATCCGAGTGCCAGTTCTCATAAAGCTGTGGTTTGTTACTGTTCTCATCACCCCCCATCACCCAGTTACCTTCCATCTTGATGTCGTTCGCCCCAAACCAAAAGGTGTCTTCGCCTGATTAATAATGAGATATCCAAGACAAAATAGATTATTAATACTGATATATTAATGATATAATACTGATAGTGAATATATACATTATCATATGATATAATATGTTTAAAGGTATGCTGTATTGGCCTGAAATATGCTAGATATTCAAATATGGTCACATTTGGTCAAAATTCTTAAATTTGGATTATCCATGAACACTATCAACACTACAAATATGCTAGATATTCAAATATGGTCACCTTTGGTCAAAATTCTTTAACTGTTATTATAACACTAGTGAAACGCTAGTGACTCATTCGTATATAAACCAAAAATTTGAGCTTACCAATTTCGATAATCCATAAACACTATTTGAAATTTTAACCTAATAAAATTGTGAAGCATATAAAGCTGTTAGGAGGGGGAAGGGTGGAGAGGGATGGGGGAGGGGAGGGGTGAGGAGTAGTGCTTACCAAAGGGATTATACACTTGATCCAGGAGGGCGGATAATTCATCCATCTGATCCTGGCTGCTGATGGTGGCCAGAGTTCCCCCGTGGTTTCGGCAGCCCTGCTCGGCATCAGCAAAGCTTTCAGCATCTTTGTAAATGCTATACGTGCCTGAAATTTGGACAAAAGAACAAACAACAAAAGAACAAGGAATGAGGAAAACACATAATCTTGCATGATTGGGCTAAAAAATGGATTGAACAAAAAAAAAAAATTATTTGGAAATTCAAAAGTTGTGGCCAAAGAATGAACTCATCTTTAGGATAAATCGTTAACATACCATCTCCAATTTCTGGATTCGGGACACCCTCGCAAACATACGGTAAAGTCGCATCGCATCTGAAGTCATTCCACTCCCAATGCCAGGATTGGCTATAAAAAGAAAGAAAGTCAATTAAAAACTACACCAAAAAAACTAGTAAGCTATTGGAAATGCGCAAAGAAATTTATGACTGAAACGGAAATCTAATGTGACCTCTGGATAACAAGCTCAGAGCTTCACCAACTGAGTTTTCCATTATTCATTTACATAACAATTTAAGCCAGCAAGAGTTAAGTAAGAAACAAGTAAAGCCCCCCCAAAATACATCATCAGAAAAGCCAAGTTAGAAAGCTTACTTTTGATATGAAGCTGAATTGAATAAATCAGATATTGATCAAGGGTTGTATTTTTGAACATTGATATTTTCCAAGAAGGTAAAGTGTTAAACGCTGAAAGTTTAACTTCCAGTGGGTGGAAATTATAATATATAGATTGTTTGTCATTTTGTCTAAGATGCTATATATATATATATATATACATA
>JAIPMN010004274.1:919-20742 GCA_020650975.1 Apostichopus californicus | reverse complement strand
ATCAGTAAATGGAAATTAGAAAGTTTCAAAATATAATTATATGAAGTGAGACATGACATGTCAAACTATTGTCTTACATTGCCATTAGATTTTACTATTGAGGAGTAGTTTAAGTTTGTCAAAGTCAACGCAAAGAGCTGTTTTTAAGGACCTACAGACATTAACAACCCTTCCCCCTCTCCCCTCCCTAGGGTCCAACTTTTTCCCCCTACCCTACATGTTCTTCTTGGGTCCATGGGTGTCTTTTAAAGTTGAAATGTATGAATTCCTCTTAGTTCCTTTTGTACCTGCCTTTAATCTTTGGTTTAATGTAACAAGCAAAGTGCGTACCTCATGTTCACCTATTTTGTTTTTTTTACCCCCCTACAGGTCTGATGCCAAGACCTGGCTCTCCACTGGGTTCATGACCATCCTGTTTGCCATAGACGTCTGTTCCAAGATTGACATATTCGGACTGGTGCCCGAGAATTTCTGCCAGTAAGTTGGAGGGTCGTAAGGAATCTTTATAAATTGTGATACAAATTTTATTTGTGTTGTTGAGATGATATTCCTCTTTGCATTTCATTGAAAGATAAATGGTGAATTATTATATAAAGTCACTGCATGACTGTCAGTTTTGACAAGATACTCCCACCCCCATCTTCCAAGTTTCTTTCTCCCCTCCCCCTCCACTGGAAGCTTTGTATGCCACTGTTGAGTTTGACAAGAAGGGTTTCTGCAAAAGGGAATGCATATCTTTTTTAAGCATTGCATATGTGACAAAATGTTGCCAACATTCGCATAACTCTTTTGCACATCTTACCTTTTGGCATCAAGTTGTGAGTATACCTTGTGACTGGATCACAAGTTGGTTCAATGTCACTATTTAATATGCAAAGGGCGTAACCCAAAATTTGTCCATACATTGTCTCTTTGTGGGAGGAATATATCTGATAGTAAAGAGACAAATTCAGTTTTGTTTTCCAACTCTCTAGTGATACCAACCTGTTGTATTTAACACAGGATGTGGTTAACTGATATCATTGTCTGTTCCTTTGGTCAACCACATTCATAATTGGGACAAACAAAATTAGGCATCATCCTCAAAATGTGTTCAAAGCAAAAACAATGGAACATAACCAATAGCTTCTTGAACTCAAAAATGATTGTAGAATTAGCAGTTGATAACTTGTTATTTAGAAGCCTTGTTATGCATTCCATTAATTATAACAGCACAAACCTAACCAATCCCTAATGCCTACAATCATTCTTTGATATTATCATCCATAAATTATGATCCATAAATTATGATCCATAAATTATCACACAACAATGACAATGATCTTCTTTTCATTCTTTTTGAACCTTACTTTTGTACGAGAAAGAGAGAAAAGATGCAGATTATTAATAAAAAAGTGGTTTATACATAGTGATTACATAAAAAATAGTACATAGACCAACACCATAGTCTAACCATGGAGCTATAAACAGTTTATAGCTCCATGGTCTAACCTAGTGTGCAGGTCAATACATCTTCCTGCACTTCCCTGCGACCAAGTTTTGTTTTCGACATTTTGTATAATATAAACGTAGGATGCTGCTTTGGTTTGAACTTTTCATATCCTCAATCTCTGTGAATGGGCCAAAGTTTGGGCAGGAAGGACTCACGAGCGCGTGGTTATTTATTACACCATGGTACCAAACTGGTACACGATGGTACCAAAAAAAAAGATTTCTTTAGACTGTCGAGATTGGATGCAATAGCATAGACAGAGAGATGGAGTTGGAGTTAGCAGAATGCATATCTCTTAAAATGCTCTTAGTGAAATATTTATCATTCTAGTCTCCTTGGAACAAAATTGTCAGCTTTGCTTTGGAGAGAGATAAGAGTACTTCCACAGTCTTGGTAGCCATGTCGAGTATCGAACGTTAAGTCATCCCTTAAAGTCAGCAATTTTCTTGCAGATAGCCATGTTCCACCAGTGAAAAAAGCCCGCCTCAAGCTCAAAATGTATAATAAGTTGGTTTTATTAGAGTCATGACAGTTGTTAAAGCATCAACAAAAGCCTGTCAGTGTTTTTGCCCCACAGCTATATTTTTCTCTTTTTTAAAAAGTAGATGTAGAAAGTCCTGGCCTAGTTTTGGAAGGTAAGGATGTTTTGGTGACATTCTTCTGAACTAGCTAGCACACAATAGCAAAGAGTTGAAAGGAAAACTTAAAGAGAACTACATCCCCCACTCCCCCACCCCCACCCACCCCAAAAAAAGAATTATGAAGACATCTTATCAACTTTGAAAACCAGCATAGTCAGTTGTTTTGTATTATTTAAAATAAAGTTATATCTATCCCCAAGTTATGCTGGGAGAGAATAATTTATCTGGCAATTCAAAACATAAAGGTCAAATTGCTATATACAGGTGCAGAGATTTATAGCAGTTTTTGTATACAGAATTCCTTAACAGACAGTGGCGGAGCTAGGGGTATTGGTCAGGGGGGGCGAGAATAGTCTGTAGGGGCGCTTTCGACACTATCTAAGCGGAGCGCCACCATTGGTTGGTGCGGAGCGTACAGAAATTTTTTGAGTAAAGATACACTCTAGATCGCCGGAAATGACCCTTTCCGGGCCTTGCTAATTTGCAGATAAACGAAGAATAAATAGGTGTTATCGCCATTTTGTCAGAAAATTACACCAACAAAATGTGACAAATGTCAATAGGTAGATGAGAGCGCAATAAAAAAGTCAATAATCGCAAATAAGTAAAAAGTGGTAAAAAGCTGAAAAGGGCACCAGCAGTCCATTTGAGTCCGTCAGGGGGGGCATCCGCCCCCCCTGACTGTATGGACGCTCCGCTACTGTTAATAGACAATATGCAGAACCGTCAAAAGTGATACACAAAATTTGAAACACTTAAGTTTTCCCTGTCTGTGAGAGTATGTAAAGTATATTTCTACAAAATGAGGCCATTGTTTCCTTCCACACAGCTGGTCTTATGATACCGATTATTGCCAGCATTTGTGGGTGTTCTTCATTGAAACAGGCACAAGTAGGTCACCATTATGACATTTTCCTAGCAGGATTTAGGTCCTATTTCAACAGAATAGTTTTGTGGTCAATTTTTGTTGGTTTTCCCCGAAAGGGCAAACTATGGAGTTGCTCTTTACCGACCTTGCAAAATTTTGAGGGGGAACCACAGATTGCAAAATCGGTAATTACTGTTACGGTTAGACTTGTCTAACACGGCAGCATACAGAAATGTTATACTCAAAAGCTGAAGCCAAAGTGAATTAATCAGGTCACACATCAGGAGTCTATGCATGCTAAGTTCTTTATTACCTCATTAACTTTCAGGAAACATTTCATACCGTAGTTTTGATTTACTGGCAGACAATGATACTATTCTTCATCAGAGATATCCCTAATTAGTCCCATTGTTGAATTTAAGCTCACATATTGGAAACCAGGAAACAGGTTATTATTATATTATTACAAAATCTAAACAGATCTGACAACATTGCCCAATGCAAAAGATTGGCCCCTTATAGAATTAATATAGAATTAACAAAGAAAGGTAACCAAATATAGCAAACAATTGTAAGCTAAATATGGCATTTAGACAATGTACATTGAAGTGCCAGATAAATATACAATGAATGGAACTTCAACAATACCGTATACAAGATGTTTCCCAAAGAATGCACTGGGCAACAAAGTTGTAGGAAATGGACATTATTGTTTATAATATTCATATTTCCTCGTTCAAAATTGAGCTTTAATTTGTTTGAAATTTGTTGGAAATGTAATTTGGCCAAATCATTTTAATAATAATAATGTTTATAATAATGATAGTACTAATTAATACTAATAACAATGTTGATCTGCTCCAGGCACTATACAAGCAAACAACATGAAAAAAAATGAAGTACGGACTATAACAAATTGAAACAAAGATTGAAAGAATGAGCCTTGCTTTGAAAGAGTCTGCAGAAGGTTATGGATTTGATCATGGTGAGGCAAAGAATACCAAAGCTGAGAGGTTACAGATGAAAAGGAGAGCCACCACCGAAAAGAGTGGAACTTTGGTAGTAGACTGAACAAGGTTAAGAGAACTTTAGCCATGAAAATACAACTGGTTGCTGCATCTTGTTACGGTTCAAATGTCAAATATATTGTTTAGATCTGGTCAAAGTAAATAAACATTAATAGCCTTTTTGACGTCTCCTTTCCTGTTAACTCTCTTCAACAGGAAACATACGAACGATTCCACACCGTACCATTACTACGAGCAGGTCGACGGCAAACTAGAATGCGCCTACTACAAGGAGAGTGAAGAGAGGCTGAAGTATGGCCACCTGTTTGTAACGGAGAAGGCCATGTTTGCCCGTTGGGCCGCCAAATATAACATGAACTTCAGGTACCCCTCGTGGAACATAACAGAACTTAACTTCCGGAACAAGACCCAGCCGTTGGATACTCCGTTCTTGAAACTCTACCACGAAGCCCAGGTGAACCGAAGCAAGCTGGCTAAGTCCAAGTCCAAGGGGTTCTTGGGTATCCGGTCGAAGGTCCGAAAGGTCCCAGTAGTCATAGGGCCCAAGTCAAAGGGCCAATCGGATAAGGAGAAGTACCAGAAGTTTACCCATGTGGTGATGTTCATTGTAGCCATTTTCCTTAGCCTGGTGGTCTTCCTCTTACTGTTTCTCTTGGCAAGTCTGTTTGTCTTTTGTTTTTACATATGATGAGCCTTCTACCAGAAAGCTTTCGTCTGAATAAGACGGGTCCGTAAAGTTATGGGGCCGGGCCCTAAGAAGTAGCCTCGCAATACTCTCTTTGGTGGGTCACAGAATTTTCTCAGACCACGTCAGGAAAATTCAAGTGTACAGTTTTGGAGCTTGCTGGTGGAAATTCTGCTCGAGAGGTTGTTGTAATTATGGTCATTTACTCCATTCCCTTTGTCTGTATTTTCCACCATTTTTTTTTTACCGGGTCGGGGTCCTAAAACTTTGCGGACCGCTGGTCTTATACAACCAAGAGTTACTATTACCTATGCACCATTAGTCCTCTTGATGTTGTTTTTTTTACCTCTGTGGTTGAGAGAGGCAGGGGTGGGTTCTGTCATGGCAACCTATGTGTCAATCATTGATGCTATGTAAACAAGTGTGGCCAGAAAAGAAAATGTGTGAAAATAGTTGTGTTATATTTGTCAAAATGTTTGTGGCAAGAAAGGGGGTTGGTGAGAGAACAGATCTGTGGTTAAGATAGACATGAGGCTTTTAGCAACAGCAAGACATCGGAGTTTGATCCTTTTGTGTGATTGACTTTCTGTTTGCATTGAGGACAAGGCGCCTGAAGTTTAGATGAGATTATGCAGTCACATAAGCATGTGTTGCATACAGTCCCTACAGAACACGACTAGATACAGGTGTTGAGAAACGCTATTATTTTGAATTTTCTTTTTATTTCTATTTTGTTGGAAGTTGGAAGCAAAGTATGGTAATCTTGGAAGTGATAACAGATATCAGGTACTATATAAAGTCACTGACTTTTGCCGACATGGTGTTGATAAAACTATTTTCTCTTCGTACCCATTAACTCGGCAAGGCTGTAGTAGTCTTATGAGGTAGGCACTCTGTATAGGTTGATTAAAATTCTCTGTCTGAACTAGCACAAGTTTTTCAAGTTACCCATAGAACAGTTTCACCTTGTTTATTGTAAAAAGAAAAAAGGAAAGAGAAAAGAAGTAACTTATAAACAAAGAAAGATATAAATAATAACAAACCCTAAGTTATGCACAAAATACATCACAGTTTAGCTTACAGTTAACCTCAATTTAAAGTCCCATTTCCGTACCATACACACACACACACATACTTTTCTTCCCTTCTGTGGCCTGTCCTTGCGTGTATGTTCAAATACCATTAAAATTCAAGAAATTATGTGGGAGAGACATGTTGCACTGGTGTCATAATTATTACCGGACTTGATTTTTCGTACTGCAGTTCTCTAACCAATTCGAAAGAAGGGTTGTCCAAGACAACGATAGGTTTAGTATTTAAGTAGTTAAATATCTATACTAGTCTCTTAAGTAAGATATTTAAATATCTAGCATTCACCCAAGGCTGTTACTAACCTCATTTCTGGCACATCAATCAAAGCTGATAACATTTTTATGAGATATCAATAAAAAAAATATAAAAAATATGTTATCTCAGACTGAGATATAGATCAAAAAGGTACCTTTCTAGTGGGGAACTATAAATTTATTATTAAGATGAAACACCCAGTGTCTCAATACCTAGTCCTGCTTTGGCAAACAAAACAAATCTAATTAAATACAACAGCTGGAGACTATAAAGGTTAATTTACACACAATGCTTGCTGATCAATTATTACAAGAAAAAAACAGGAAGAATAACAGTCAGAAGGAAAACATCACTTTTCATTACCATTTGTAATACAATCTCGAATAATGAAAAAATAATGAAGAAGGCTAGTGTTGTCATCTTCCTTTTCATTGTTGTGGTTTCAATGTTACTCATAACAAGACCTTTCCTGTAATGAGGAATGAGGACTATTATAAAACTTGGCCTTCAATGATCCTCAAATCATTGTTAAGTACTGAGTATTTCATGCATAGTTCCTTTCCAAGTATTTCATCCCCCTGATTATTTTTTTCATAGCAGTATATCAACAACAGGCATTACAGAAAAAACACAAAATGTCTAATTTTTTTTTCAGTTTGTCAACAATTTCCTTCATTATTTTGAAATGACAGAAGATTATTTCAAGCTTTAGGAACGGCATTGTTTTATATGATGCTCAATTATCGGAAAAACTTCAAAATGTTACCAGAAATTGGCTCAAAATGTTGATGTAAAGATGTGTGATCACAAAGAAGCGCTGAAGATGAGTGTCAGTCTGCGATGGTTGTATGCAAGCAATGTCAAGGTTTTGCAAGCTAAATTGCTCCTTCCCCTCCCCTGCACCCTCCCCTGCCAGCACCCCTTCCCTGCAAAATAAAATAGCACAGAATCTGCATGTAATGCGAGGACCAAAAACAATCTAGAATTTTATTCGTGTTACAATTTGGAAGTAAAGGATGGAATGCAAAGTGCTTATGATTACTCTCCCAACAAGGTCACAAAAGATGAAACATGTTCTATAACTTGAATCTACAGAGTATGAAAAGGAACTTACGGACACAAAGAATGTCCAGATATGGGGGCGTTTACCCCTTGAAAAGATACAGTCGTGAGTAGTCGGCATTCCTTGTTTGGTGGTAGTTCAAAATTCTTAATGACTTTGCTTCGTAGTTGGTGAGCAGCAACACTAACAGTGACACTGCTATACAACACTACAACACTAACAACAACAACAACACTACTATAATTAATAGTGAATAGAAAGAAATGCACAACATACTACTAGTTTTATGAAACCAAACAAAAAAGGAAAACGAAAAGAAGCCCATTTGAAGTTCTTTAGATCTTCTTTGACGTGAAATTAGATCTTCCTTTGACGTAGAATTCTGCTTGTCCTGATTTCTCTGTATTTTCATGAGGAGGTTTCAGTCCAATTTTGTGTCTGTTTAATCAGATTTTGAAATTTGTATAGGAATTTTAATACATTTCGGAACAAGTTTATGAGTAATTTGATATTTCCAATTTTAAATACAGATTGCCTTTGAGGTGTGCAAATGTATTGAACAGGAGTGTGTAACATGAAGGTAAGCATGACCAGATACATTTACTAACAAGTATCTGCAACAGCAAACCTCTTTCTTTATATATCACTCTGATTTTAAAAAGGGCTCAATATCCTTAGAAACAAAAAACAGATACATTTACTAACAAATGTCTTCAACAGCAAATTTCTTTCTTGTATCACTTCTAAACAACTGAATAACTGGCTAATTGTTGTCATTTCGTAGATTTTGGACTTCAAATTTGACAGGTTTGCAAGCTGTAAATATTGACACGGTTTGACTTACTAAAGCAGCAACCAAACGTAAAAGACCACTTTTAGTAAGAATCGTGAGGAAACATGTCAGTCCACAGAAAAAAAAATGTGCTATTCAAATTCCTGGTTTTTTACATTGTCGATTGTCTGTAGTTGAATACTACGACGTATGGGTGGAAATGAAAATACAAGTTTATGGGGACTGGATAGTATCATGAAAGTAGGTTAAAATTTGGAACCACAGGATATATGATCAAATTTTAGCGAGTCTGATCAGCTTATCAAGATTGAAGAGAAGTTTTGAATTGCTAATGAGGTAGATTAGGTGTCCCATTTTATTAGAAATCTGGATTAATTTTGAATTTTTCTGTCATCCAATCTTGCACACCATTACGTCGCTGTAATCAATACACTTTATGGTCCTTATTTCATTCTTCAATTTCAGAATCACCAAGAAAAGAAGGGGGGGAGGGAAAATAAATATAGAACCATTTTTGTTATAATCTACTTTCATTATTCCACATTCATGTGCACAAAATGAAAACCTAAGTTGAGCCTAACCACTAAACTGGCCTGCACCTTCAGTCTGAATGATATTTACTACCACACTGTTTCAAAAAACTGCAGCAGCTGCAAGATCTAGCTGCAGCTAAGGCTGAAGTAATGTCAAACGATAGAGCTTATGTCTTCAACCTTATTATGTGAAACTGCATAGTATAAAAGCGTATTGGGGGGAGGGGTGGGGGTAGGGGGGCTGAGTCAGGTGGGATTTGGGTGGTCCACATAGCAGTGTTTATACAAAAATCCTACAGGCAGATGAAAACATTGTGTGTTTGCTTATCTGGCCAATTGTGTTGAAGTAGATATGTAGCTTTGATCAGAGTTTCATAGGGGTGGGTGGTCTATTAGACAAACATATCAAATAACCCTGTATTTTCAACTAACCTTTTCATCACATGTATTCTATAAAGCTAATATCCTCAGTTATGCTCAAGTAGGAGAAGATAAAAAGTGTATCATATTTCCACTTGTCTGATGCTAGCTTTGTGACAACATGTGCCCATTGTAAGACAAATGTCTTGAACTGTAAAGATCCTATATTTTCTTCATTTCACTTGAAAAGATACAAAAGAGTAACTTGTTTCCTTTTGTTGTAGTTTCCTATACATTTGCCCTCCCGACCTAGATATTATATTATAAACAAAAAAATTAATCAAGAGCATTTAGTATCCACTTCATTGGTTACTTTAAATGTGGCAAAGTATCATTAAGATATTCATTGAAGACTTCTTTGTTGGCATGTATGCCTTGTATTGGAATTCAATTTTGCAGGTGTTTTTTTTTTGCTTATGTAGCTTTTCATGGTCTCACTTGGTATTAATAATGTGTTTTCATTGTTGTTTTCTTGCAGGCAGTTATGCACGCATGTGACACCGATGATGTGTAAGAATTTGGTCTTTTAACACTTTTTTTTATTATCTTACTAGCATCAAGTGCCTATTGTGATTAACTTGTTATAGCTAAAGCTTCACTGCCCTCTCCCCGTAGCCCTCCATCCCACCCAACCGCCATCTCTCCACCCCTTCAAAATATACACGACACGCAATATGTCCCTGTTACCATGGATACTACTTTTTAAATATTACTATGGTTGCAATGTATCTTCAAGTGAAGGACCAAACAAACTTGGTCAAGAGTAAACAAAACCCCAACAAAACTATGCAGCCCGTGATTTTAAGTTTCGTTACAGGATTTTTGTATTATAAATATTGTTTTAAGGTGGCTTTAGATATTTATTATTCACACTCATACATTGTAAAGTAAAAGTAAATATCTTGCACGCTAAGCACTTGCCAATACCCTCTGTAAGATTATCTGTCAATTTTAAAGATTCTTTAACAGTTTGCAAAGGACTAAAAACAAAAAATGTTGAAATAATATGTTGTGTTCTTTAGCCAAATAGAAAAAAACATGCAACAAGTTTGTCATTCATATGTACAAACTCTGATAAAGACCAAGTGAAATTGGGAAAAAAAGTGATTTGACCTTTCCGTAGTTTTCAGAAACGATTTTATTTCGGCTCTTGTAAGCAACACTTTCTGCATAATTTTGAGAGGCACATCTAACTGCACAGTGATATCTAAATAGGGTAAATATGTGGACACCGACACATATCAACAAAAATGTCAACACCATTGTCACCCTGGGCGACATACTGTAAAGAAATCGGGTGGGGGGGTGGGGGATAATTCAGAGGTACGCTTTGTGGTGAAGGTTAAATTTGGACATTTTACTCATTTGAATGCAAATTATTTCTGGAGCATGTTTATTTGCCAGGCTTTAGGTTGGTGTCATCTCCATGGCAACCTTTTGTTGAGTTTATTGTTTGGTTTCCTTCGGCTATTGGGTTGTAATGGTATGAAGGGATCCTTTGGTTATCTCATCATGTGCTTAATTGGAATTTATCTTTAGAAACGTCCATTGTGCAAGAAGCAGATTCTATATTTCACAACAAGTTTGTATGGTCAAAATTTAATCACAGAAAAAACCTTCCAGTTTTGACTTGTTTTGAAAGAAACTTGAGAACAAGCTGAAAGAAAATTTTCATGGATTTGTATAAACATAGATTTTGAAGCAACACCTTAGTGATCTAGAAATAGATTTAAATAATGTTTTCACAGTTTCGAAAGGAAATAGGGAATTTGTGCTCCAAACTTAACCTCATAGATAACGTCATGATGATGTTGTTCTTTCGTTTTAGGGATAAACTGCAAAGAGAATATATATACACATAGGGATATACACACATAGGGAAATGCACACATAAGGGCAATGCAGACTGCTGAAAAAGAATGACAGTATTTACTCAACATTTTAATACCTTAGGGGAAGCAAACCCAATTTTCATCTTCATGCTTTACATGAACAAAATGCTTATGGTTAACAGCTCTTCCAAAAACTCAAGTAAGATCTTGTTCCTTCTGAGCTTTTCATAGCTTAAATGTCACATCAGTGGACTGCCATTTTTTGTAATCATGTGTCATCATTCTGCTTCTAGCGAGGAAAATGAGCGGTAGAGATAATGAAGTAAATTTAAACGCAAGTGGCTAGATGATGTCATTTTAGAAAGAAAAAGCTTGCTCATGTCTCTTTTTTTCTTCTTATCACTAAAACAGTGATTTCTTCTCAAATAGAATATCATTTTTCTTTCAGAGCTGTTTGGAGGAGTTGTTAGTGTCATAAGCATCTATTTCACGAATATCAAAATGATGCTAGTTGGTTTTTTGCCTTTTCATTTCCTATCCCTCTCTATATAAATTACAGTAATCACCATGGAAACAATCTTGCAGTGAGACACTCTGGCTTAGCTGTGCTTTGATGTATTATCAACCACAGAGCACGACACAAACTTATGTTCATTGAATGGCAATTTTGTTTGCAAGTGAAAAGAAATTTTGGATTATGAAATAGCTTACGTTAACATGGAATAGGAAAAACATTTCTTGGTAGATTATTTATTGAAGATGTCGTGAGGCATAGCTCATGGAATTAAGAAACAGTGTAGTTTGCCAGTAAATGAGAGATTTCAAGGTCGTCACTTTAACAGGAAACAGTATCTTGCCTTGCTATATAGATTGGGACAGTATGAAATGGCTCATATCACTATTGGATATTTTATGTTGCATGAAGTAGTACTTGTTAGATTGCAAATAATTCATGTACCTAGGGCATCAATTAGTGCATGATGGTATGATAAATCTACTCAGTGGTCCGCTTCAGTATGGAGGAAGTGCTCTATGCTAGTATACAATACTCTCAGTATGAAAGAAGTGCTCTATGCTAGTGTACAATACTCTCAGTATGAAGGAAGTGCTCTATGCTATTATACAATACTCTCAGTATGAAGGAAGTGCTCTATGCTATTATACAATACTCTCAGTATGAAGGAAGTGCTCTATGCTAGTGTACAATACTCTCAGTATGATTGAAGTGCTCTATGCTTGTCTACAATACTCTCAGTATAGAGGAAGTGCTCTATGCTAGTAAACACTACTTCTTACTTGAAATACAGTGAACTTATGCCTCCACAACATAGTCCATGCTTTTCATAGTTAGTCCATGCCAACATAACATATTTCATGTCAGTATGAAATGAAACCAGGTTGATATCACTTTCCATTTCGACAATTCATATTTTTTTGGGGGGCGCTCTGAATATTACATAAACTACTTTCTCTCTTATTTCTCCAAATTTGTCTTGACTTAAGTTGACCTTAACTGGTTTATTGTTATGTATGAGGCTGTCATAGTATACTCACTGCAATGAAAAAATATATTATCACTGGATTTAAACAAGGTCAGGTTTAGCCGAGATCATTTCTCATTACATACATCAAAAGTTTTACTAGAACCTAATATATTTATGCAAATTGTGGCTGTTCTGTGCGGGGGGAAAATAAAGAAACAGACATATTTTAACTTCTTCATGGCTGCACAGATAAAACCTAGATCAAGGTGTGTCTTGTTTTGTTCAATGTTTTGTCCACTTCTAGGATGTATCATGCGACCCCCCTCCCCCCCCCCCCATTAGCTCGTCAGTGAAATGCCACATTATTTTCACAAGACATTAATTTCTGATCAGAGCCGCACCAAATGCTTGTGGCATTTCCTCCGTTCATTAGTATTATTAGTTGCTTTTATATGCATACATTGTATGGGCATTCAAAAATGTTTTGAACTATGTAATTAATCTATATGAAATTGTGTATTAAACCTTCATCCGATGAATTGAAAGTCCCCCTCATTCCACCTTTTTCACATTACCGTGGGTTACGGGTGGGTATAATGCATAGAGTCAGCCGCTGTTTTTATCCATGCTCCGAGTTTATCTTCCAGAGCAGACCAAGTACAGCTCAATTTATTTATAACGTGGCATCTTTTCTTTGTTTGCCATAAACCCATTGGTGTCAGTGCAATATTGTTAAAGGGTAGACATGAAGACACAGTCTGGTACAATGGGACATGGGCACTGAAGAAATGTTGAATGGGCCAGTAAAAAAAAAAAAGTGGAAATCTTCCTACTCTTTTGGGCTGAAAACAGATCTGTCATGATTGAAATTTGTTGGCATCTTGACTATAGCATACAATGAGTTAAAATGGGGGTAAATATTCGAATCTTTATTTTCAAGAACTTTGTGACAGCTTTAACCATTTTTGTATTGTTATATCAGGGCATTTTGTTTTTCCAACCTGGAATGGTGAGAGGCTATTTCTCTGTCTTCTGACATAAGTTTTTTGGACATTTTTGATCTAATTTTGTGTCATGTGATCCATAGAAAAAAGACCTTACTATTAAAACGTGGATAACATGTTATCATGAAACCACAGACATATGACCTCTATTACAGTCTTGTATTATTATTATTATGAACAAAAAAAAGAAAAAAGCATCTTGGTTTACAAAGATACACATTTCTATATCACCTTATTTATTTTCTTGTAGTAACAACAATAATAATAATAATGGTAAATAACCTTATGAACATTGCTAATCTCTTTTTTCTTATTTTTTGGGGAAATACAAAAAAAAATGTCTGATGCTGTATAGTCATATCTATAATCTTTCATCTTGGAACGAACATCATTTACAAGGTTTTTTGTTTAAGTATCTTCTATTATCAGTTTAAAAATGATTTTTTTTTTTTTTTTTCAATAAAAATAAAAAAAATAAAAAAATTATTAACTTATTAAGATGAAGACGGGGCAAATCTCAACCTTTTTAAGTTACTTAATATCATATACCCCATATGTGAAAGAAAGGGGAAAAAACCCAGCTAACATTTACCAACGTGTTCTTAATTGTTTAAATCATGATTAAGTTTATTTGCAATTTCATTATTGTTTGTCTAGTCATATTCAAGTGCCTGAGCGAGAGCACCTTGAGGTGCTATTCTTTTATCATCTCCTTTTGTTTTTTTGCTTTGTGTGAAAAATTGGGAATATTTGCAGGTTGTAGCCATTGTACTATTATTCTCAGAAGTATTAAGATCATCGTTTAATCATCGTTATTATTATCTTATCGTCGTCGTCGTTGTCGTCACTTACTATTGTCATTATTATTTTCGATTTTTTTTTTTTTTTTGCTGTTGTATTTTTTATATATATAATTTTGGCTTGGATTTGAAAGTGTGTAGTTAACATTGAATTGTCTTTTCGGGAAAGCAGAATTCTCCTCTCGAACGATGCTTTTCTTTTCTCTTACGTTGATGCCTTTCTCGCCAGATCAGGCAATTAACCTTGATCTTCCCGGCCAAATGTCGTACCAGTTTATCTCGACTCATCTAAAAAATTAGGCTTCATAATCGACAAAATGTTTGGACTGATTATTGATAGGATAAATCATCTTTCTTTTGGCTGTATGATTATGCCAAGGCTTCCCTTGCAATTAAACTTCAAATTTGCAACCTGTGATGTTCTTTTCACTTCCTAAACACCTCATTTAGGTTATAAAAAAAACATGGAAAATGAAATCCTAAAACTCAAAAAAGAAGGCATTTTGCTGGTCTTATTGCTGCTACTGTCATTGTTTTAGTAGGATGACATCACTGGGAAAAGAAGAACTGACATAATCTGCCAAAGAGAGAGAAAAAAAAGATTAAAAATCATAAAAATGAATGAGTTAAAAGTGGAGACTTTGCTTTTGATCATTTTTTAAAAATATATATATATATATATATAAAGCTCTTTTCTCTAGTGTTGGACATGAAGACGATATTTCACTTTAATCTTGAAACCGATATTTTTTTGTCAAGTTTTAATAAGGAATTGCTGTTTTGCGTACGGAGACAAACCTAGCCTATGATGTATGCAGTTGCCATGGTATTTAATGTTCACTTTTGCTTTGTTTTTTTGTTTTTTTTTAATTATGAAGAGCACTTTGTTAGTTCAGGAAGCATCTATATTCTGTATAAAAGTATATATATTGTACAAAATAAGAATGGAAAATATTGTTTTTTTGTGTCAAACGTTTTCCTCTGCCAGCTGTTCCACTTTTGCGACAGTGATTTTCAGTGTAAAAAGGTTGTACAGTAAAAAGAGAAGTCATATTTTGTCAAGGGTGTCAATAGGTGTCAAATAGATGTGTTGTTATTTTAGTCAGTTCCTTTTGTATTTTATATTCAATAATGCCAACCCCCCCCCCCCTATAATGACAATGGGATTGATTGTCATAAGAATGGGTGAAGCTCTGCTTTTTCTGAATAGAGACATTGAATGTCAAATAATCATGTTGTAACATATAATGTTGGCTCCTGCTTGTGTTCATTTCAATATGTACTTGAGTTTGCAGACTTTTTAATGTTGCCAAATTGTTAGGCAGGGAAGATCGATTTGAACAAATTCCCCCATGGGGGGGGGGAATATAATGGGAGGGGTGGAGGGGGCGGGGTAGTGGAATAAGGAGTAAAAGACAAGGCAGGCATTGCAACATCAAATAGCAGTTTCCTTCATTATCAAAAGATAAGAAGTTGAAATGAGCCTGTGACAAAAAATGCTTTAATACTAAAAAAAGTAATATTGATTGTAAGCTTTCCTCATTTTCTGTCATAGGGTAGATTTTTAAGTAATGAATTTCATTTGGGAGGACATGGTATTGTATTTGAAACTGCTTTGTGCTTTTACTCTGACAAATTAATATGTCCAGTGACTATATTAATATGCCCAGTGACTATATTAATATGCCCAGTGACAATATTAATATGCCCAGTGCCCATTGAGTGCCCTTCAACTGTGTAGATAGATACACAAAAGGGGGGCATGAGGGTAATGCCATAGTTTTTTTTCTTTCTTTGTCTTAACATTAGTCCTATAAGCCACTGCCTTTTCTGGTAAATTTCAAAGTTTTCTATTATTATTATTTTTTTTTTACTTTAAATCCCTTGCAAACTTTTTTTTTCTCCACTTCATTATTAAAGTCTTAGTGTTGTGAAACAGCCAACAGGGTTTTCCTTGTACTATATATGTTAAACATTTCTTAGACACCTTTTTTTTCCCTTCCAATTTCTGTTTCAAGTCTTTTAGCTTGTCTATTATGTGCAAAGGATACAATCCCACCACTCTAATGTGTCAGGTGGTGGGAGAGGCGCCTTTTGGTCAGACTTCAACCATCTGGTGATACCTTCTGGGGGATCCTACCAACAGATTAGGGAACTCCCCCACCTGCTGCTAATTTGCAAGATCGCCATGCAACGGTATAATGATACGATGGAATCTCTCGAATTGATAGATTTAGCAGAAATACTATCGTTGGGTAAACTTAACGTCATTAAGATTTAGTCCCACCTGCTTGATCAGAGGACATCAGTTCAACTCAAGTCGAATTGATAGGGTGTTGTCCCTGGCACTGAGCACTATTTGGAGGGTTAACCCATCGACCGGACAAGTAAGTGTTTGCTTCATGCTTCACCTACATGACCAGTCCATGGACTAAGCCGTTGTTGATTGAATTGACAATAACCCTACCTTACATTAAATCGAGACTAATTCTTTTGAAGCGTTGATGTGCATATATCGAGTGATTAGTAGTCAGTAATGATGGATGTCTAACTTATTAAATGAAGGCAGTTCTGTGTGCTATTTTTTCCTCTTTAACTGTTCGTAGAGGGGATACTTTCATTTTTAGGCTGAATATCTGCTTGCCAAAACAAGGTATATGTAGTTAAGTTTAGAGAGCTGTTAAAAAGAATACTTAGATGAGTTTGTTTCTTCTTTTCTACATCATTTTGCATATCATTAGAGGATGAGCAGAGCAAAAGAAAATTACTCCTCCTTTCATACGTCGAAAACAATCCCGATTTCAAAAGTTTGTCATATGTCGTGAAATAGACTTAATATGGCATCGATTCGTTAAGTTCCATTCTGTCAGCAAATCCATGACAATTTAAGGGACAAATGAGGGTCAAAATCATGAGGTGAAATGTTCACTCTTGACCCTTGGAAAGGAAGTGTGAGGGGGGGGGGCAGGGTCGACCATGTTTACATTGGTGATGTCATACTTAATGAGTGTGTTATGATTGGTTAGATGTACCCACGTGCAAATTAGAAAGATCCGGTAATTTCTCCCTCTTCATAGAAAGTACTATTATCATGTATGTTGATGCATTTAGTTTTGCTGTTTTCTGAAATTGATTGAAAAATACATATATATATATATATATATTGTGGTGAACTGAGAGTAAAGGAAGGGGGTTGGTAATTAACTAATTGTAAAATGATCACATAATACAATGAAAAGGAAAGATCATTTATCATGGCGTCAAACTTGATTAATTTTTGCCTCTGAAATGCATTTTAAGAAATACTGTTATGTAGATTTAATTTTGGGTATGGGTGGAGACTGCAAGAAGAATATGCAAAATGAAATGAGGTGGTTGATGATGGAAATGGGGGGGGGGGAGGGGGGCTGAGGATTCGAAGGGGGCTGGTAAAGTCAGTGAATAAATGGGTTAATATTGCACAACAATCTGTCCGTTCATATGTACAACCGTCTGTCCGTGTATGCTATTATACTAACGAATATTCACATATATTAATATCATTTATAAATTTCTCTCACCTGCTTATTTTTACAATAGCTGTTAATTGTTAAATCATGGCTGGTTTAATATTGTTCTGTAATAATAGTTATTTACATCTTAGTATAATTATATGGGCTTCTTCTTACCTCACAGGCTTATCATTGAGGCAAAAATTCTGACCCCAGTGCAAGTTGAAAGTTGTTTTGTGTTTTGGAAAACATAGAATGAGTTTTGAAGTAATTTCTGATGTTGTTTATTTTTTCCCTTTATTGTTTGGAATAAGTGTTAAGTTGTTGTGGAAGTTAATTTAGAAGGTGGTTTTAACATGTTATAATTGGTGAGCTCTTGAAGTATAGGCAAACACAGATGATCCACACTTTATCACTTATCATGAATTAACTTTAACCCAACAATGTCATTTACAGTACGATATGGTATATTGGTATAATGGTGCTGGTAAGCAAATAAACATGATCAAAGATACAAAAACTTTGTTTTTGTTATTTCTGTTTACATTTCTTGTTGTTATGGTTCCCCTCGTATTGTTACATAAAGTGAGAGGAGACATTTTATGCATTGAAAAAGTATAAAATGTCAAAATAGGAAGTTTGTAGAAACAAACATGGCTGACCCAGAAATGACAGGATAGATTTTGGGAACCTCAACATCCACAATCTCCTCCCATCCACCAGATGAAATACTTGACTACCCTTATAGTTAACACTGTTAAAATATTTGCTGTTTACAAAGATCATAATTATTTACCCATGAATGAAAAGTTCATTCAAGGAGACCTCAAAAAATATAATAATAGCAATAACTTACGGATCTCTCTTTTCCATCCAACCCCCTCCCCCTCCCGTGACTGGAGGTGGTTTGCTTCTAAGGTAGCATATGCCCATTAAAACCCCCAATGACATACACACTATATCACAAAAGTAATGTGGTCACTAAGTCTAGATTGAAGTTCTCACTAGCTTAACGCCACCCATCACCGGATAGCTGACAAGTCGGCCTTTCATGGCACCATCAATTTTCCTTATCATGACCATGTAGATTTTTTGCTATCCGAGCCGGAAGTTTTCGTCACTTGTAAACAAACCTCTTCACTCAGTGGTAAACAAATTTCCTACGCTGCACCTGGGAGGCTTTAAAGGGGTCTAAAGTTGCCTCAATTCACCCAATTTTCTCACTACATGCACTTCCATTCATGCTCTTCAACATGCAAGTCACAAAAAACTAGATCATGAATGATAACAGGTCAAAAAAAAAGTTCTCCTGCTGCTTTTTGGCACTTTTCTTGAAGGAGAACACTTGGGGCGGATTGATATAGACGCTAATAGGAGTATGCCACCTTAAGTATTAGAATCGAACTTAAGTATTAGAACTTAAGTATTAGAACCTTAAGTATTATTATGTTAAGCCAATATAGGTTTTTAGAAGACTTCCTTTCACAATGTATATATTCACGTGATAAAACAAATAAATCAAATCAAATAAAATCGAGCCTATATATACCAACAGCTGCCGTGGCGCAGCGGTTGTGCTCGGCAAGCGACTGCTTGGCGCACTTAGCTGTAGAGCGAGACTTTCTTTTTCACTTAGTGGTTCGAACCCCAGTGACGTATTTTGCCGATCTTTTGCACCTCTTGCTTGGATTAGGAGCCCTAAATATTAGGTAATCAGCCTAAAATCTCAACCGATACAGTAGCGCGATTGCTTGGCGCACCGTAGAGCGAGACTTTCTTTTTCACTTGGTGGTTCGAACCCCAGTGACGTATTTTGCCGATCTTTTGCACCTCTCGCTTGGATTAGGAGCTCTAAATATTAAGTAATCAGCATAACATCTCAACCGATACAGTGGCGCGACTGCTTGGCACACTGTATTAGCTGTAGAGCGAGACTTTCTTTTTCACTTGGTGGTTCGAACCCCAGTGACGTATTTTGCCGATCATTTGCACCTCTCGCTTGGATTAGGAGCCCTAAATATTAAGTAATCAGCATAATATCTCAACCGTTACAGTGGCGCGACTGCTTGGCGCACTGTATTAGCTGTAGAGCGCGACTTTC
This sequence comes from Apostichopus californicus, assembly GCA_020650975.1. NCBI lineage: Eukaryota > Metazoa > Echinodermata > Holothuroidea > Aspidochirotida > Stichopodidae > Apostichopus > Apostichopus californicus. Next base: position 1,160 of record JAIPMN010004274.1, on the reverse strand, counting down.
TGTTTCACTTGGTGGTTCGAACCCCAGTGACGTATTTTGCCGATCATTTGCACCTCTCGCTTGGATTAGGAGCCCTAAATATTAGGTAATCAGTGTAATATCTCAACCGATACAGTTGCGCGGTTGCTTGGAGCACTGTATTAGCTGTAGAGCGCGACTTTCTGTTTCACTTGGTGGTTCGAACCCCAGTGACGTATTTTGCCGATCATTTGCACCTCTCGCTTGGATTAGGAGCCCTAAA
>JAIPMN010004273.1:0-17985 GCA_020650975.1 Apostichopus californicus | reverse complement strand
AGACTGTCTCTGTTCAGAAGCTTAAACTATTTGATTTCTAACTTTCTAAGCCTATTATTTTATTTGTTTTGTGAAAATTAAATATGTGATCTTTCTTATGAATTCTGCTAATTTTTGTTTATGAAACCAGAAATATGCCTCATTAAGCTTGGCAGGAAAATATCAGTTTGGCCTCACTTCCTTCAAAATCAAAAATACAGTATGAAATGTTTCCCGATAAGGGAATCTGGGCGGTATTGAAGAACTTAGCATGCATAGAGTCCGGATCTGTGACCTGATTTATTCACTCTGGCTTCGGCTTTGAGTACAGCGTTTCTGTATGCTGCCGTGTCGGACGAATCTAAACGTAATAGTAGTTACTAACTTTGCGATCCGTGGTGAAGTCATTGCCGACTTTGCAATCCGCGCCCCCCCCCCCTCCCCTAAAAATGTTGCAAGGTTGGTAAGAGTGACTCCATAATTTTCCCTTTTTGGAAACCAAAAAGGGAGGAGGGTAAGAAGGAAGTATAACCAACCTAATTTATTTTGATGACAGGCTTCCTTTGATCTCTTCTCTTGTTTCTTTCATGTTCGTTGGAACAGTACATGCGTTGGTGGGACTATCAAGTGTACTAGATTACCATGCAGTGAGTGATTCACATTATTTTATGACGTCATGAGACTACTTAATAACAAAGCCATCAGTAAATGGATGGCTTTATTCTATCTTTTCAAATGTCCAATTTGACTTAAACTGCAGTTCAAGCAGGCTAGTTATTAATAAAACTATTAAAGAAACATGTAACCTGCTAAACTCTTTCAAAGCAGGAACCTCTGTATCCATCCGTTACCCATATCGCTTCCATTCCAGAGATAATAATAGTGATTGTGTAAAATTAAGTTGGCCTGACGTTTCGATCCTAGCAGGACTATCTTCAAAGGCTAAATGACAAGTAACAATAACAGAAGGGACAAAAACATGCACAGAATACAGACATGTTAATTAATGAGCATGGTGAACACAAAGAGATAGATGTTAGGGGATTAGTAGAAGAGAGATGGAGAGAAGAAAGAAAGAAACCAGCAGGGGAAGAGGAGAGGTAGGAGATAAATAGTGGAGGGACAAAGAGAGGATTAAGGGAAGGGGGTAGGGAATAAACAGGAGAAGGACAAAGACAGAAAGGTGTGGAGAAAAAAGGGTGGAAGAGAGCTATGAGAAGAGGAATGATGGGGGGGGGGTGACAAGGGGAGAAGGAGGGGGGACAAGAAAAGTTAGTCATGTTACTTGTCATTTAGCCTTTGAAGATAATCCTGCTAGGATCGAAACGTCAGGCCAACTTACTTTTACACATTCTGTTACACAGGCTCTCTAGTGGATACGCAGTTTGCTAACAGTTTTATTTTATTTTTATAATAGCGATTGTTATATGTAATAGCTGCTTCAGATGGAACATAGTTATCAAAATTTGACAGAATAAAGCTGTTTGATGATCAGTCAGCTCAGTCCAGGCAACATGTGAACAAAATTCCTGTGCGGGAAAAACGCCTAAAGAAACTTTTAAAGTCTGACTGTTTGATTTCTCCTGTTTTATAAATTTTCATATTGATATAGTGGGATTGTAGGAACGTGATCAGAATCAACACAAATCAGGCTTTTTTTTTTGTCTTGTAAGAAAGACTTAGAGATAACAGAGAAAACAGGATGAAAGTTTCGTAGCCAAGTTAGTATAATTTTTAATGTCACATTAAGAGCACCCATTTATTGTTTTAAATATTAAGATGGGCCAATCTGTATGACCTTTGCCACGGATACATCTGGGCTTTTTAACCAGCCTCATACCAATGTCACCTGTCTGTATGATGAAGTATGTCTCTCTGCAACTGGAGTTTTTAACATACTTGGGGGTGAGTTTGTAGTAATTTCTCAATTAACCTACTGCATTTGATATGAATAATCGTGTTAATAATTGCTCGTTGCATGGATTGCCACGTTTTGTAGTTATCCGACTTGCATAATGAAAGATGGATTAAACAAGATGATAACATATTCTCATTGAATGTAGTTTGCAAAATATCATGTTACATAACATTACAATGTTATGATTCCTGTCGATGGTGATGGCATGTTAGGGTGTATGTGTTGGTGTGTGTGTGTGTATGTGTGTATGTGATGGCTTGCTTGTAAACACAACTGTAAAAGTACATTATGAATGAACTTCATACTTGTTATGAGGATTTACCAGTTGTGGGCCGGGGAGAAATGAATCTCCGTCTGTGCAGGTCAAAGATCATTTGAGGTCAAGAGAGGTCATTCTGGAAAGTTGTAAGCATGAGAACTTGTTAAAGTGAAGCTTGAAAAAGTTTAAAACTCCTTAGGTGGATCCATCTTAATTCATACTTGAACTCAATCGATTTATGTGGAGGTCAATGGTCAACAGAGATCAAAGTATGCCAACCTTATGAACACAATACCTCCACATGTAAAATTTTTATGACTTAACTTCATACTTGGTAGTTGCATCCACTTTAGCAGAAGAAGCCTATTTTATCTTCTTTTTTTTGAAGACAGAGGTCAAAGTTTGAAGATGACCATGTGAACATGATATAACCCAAAAAGCAATAGCTTGATGTACTTAAAATTGGTACATATGGAATTTGGGCACCAATGGATATATATGTGTTCATATATTGATATGGAGGTCAAAGGTTATTTGAAGGTATGAGAGGTCAAAAGTCGGAAAATGTTGCAACCTCAGTAAATCCAAGAGGAAAAGCTTGTATGAATTCTATACGTGCTGTGTGAGGCCACCCTCAGTGTGTACAAGAGTCCTATGGTTTTCTGTGGAGGTCTAAGGTCATTTGAGGTCAACAGTTCAAAAGCATGCAAACTTTGTAAACATGATTAGTGAAAGGTTAATGCTTGGGATAAACATCATTCTTGGTACTACGTTACTCCAGCAATAACCATTTACAAGACGCCTACCTACATCGAAAGTCACTTGAGCTCAGAAGGGGTCCAAGTCTGAAAGCCATCTAAACCAGAGTCACTCAAAAAAAAGCAAACGCTTGATCCACATCAATCTTGGTACTTAAATCCAGCTTAGGTAGTGAAGACAAAAAGGTCAAAGGTCATTTGTAGTTAACAGAGGTGAAAGTCTGAATAGGTAGCAATCACAATAACTCTTTAAGTGAAACTTAAGTGAACTTCATATAGTTGCATGTGGATCCATCTCAGTCAGGACAAGAATCTTGTGTGCATGTACAATTGATATCTTCCCATAAGGAATGTGGCATGGAACCATTAAACCTGTTGGCTTTCTGATCTGTTAACTGTGTTCTCTTTCTTCCCAACTATAGTATAAGACTTGACTGTTGGTGTTGTTCTTGTTGTTATTGTTGTTGTCTTAAGTGTGTTAGTTTTGCACTGTATCGGTATGGATCTTGATTATTATTATTAATATTAGGATAATTATTGTTATTATTATTATGATTATTACTTCTTCTACCGTCCATTACTACCAATACTACAATCATTCTGGGGAATGATCGCATTATTATTCCATCTCCCTCTTAGGTCAGGGAGAGGCAGTATTCTGTGGCGATTCATCCCAAGCTCCAGAGCTTGGCCAGTGTACTGTGAGTTACAGTTCGTTACAGCAATATCTCGTTGGTGCAGTCAGTGCACAAGAAGTTTGTACAATTGCAGGTAAGTTGTAGCGTATCCATGATGATTGTGCTGAATCAGGTAGAGAGTGTTTTAGTTTGATGTTTCTTACAATACACCTGTACCGAAAAACCCCACCAGAACAAAGTGTAGTGCCAGTGGGATTCTTCCTACAATACACCTGTACCAATAAAACCCCACCAGAACAAAGTGTCGTGCCAGTGGGGTACTTCCTACAATAAACTTGTACCATAAAACCCCACCAGAACAAAGTGTAGTACCAGTGGGATACTTACTGCAATACACCTGTACCAATAAAAACCCCTCCCCCTCCCAGAACAAAATGTCATGCCAGTGGGGTTCCCCCTACAATAGACCTGTACCAATAAAACCCCACTAGAACAAAGTGAAGTGCCAGTGGGGTACTTCCTGCAATAAACCTGTACCAGTACATTAAACCTCACCAAGACATTTTGTGCCAGTGGGGTACTTCCTGCAATAAACCTGTACCAATGTATTTTAGATCCTCCTGCAAGCAGGAACTCGCGAAGAAGCCTCATTGGCTTATCAAAGCCACAAGCCGACCGAAGTCGGTCTCTTACATTCATATTTAACGTCCATGATTATCATTGTTAATTGTCAACAACTCTGTTACTGGACGACATACATTAATCTGGGAGTGACTCGAACCGGGGACCTTATGATTGAAAGGCACTGGCGTTAACCACTGAGCTAACACTCCTAACCCCAATAAAACCTCACTAGAACAAAGTTTCGTGCCAGTGGGGTACTTCCTTTTTAAGTGAAAAGTATATGCAGAGTGGGCAGCAGTGTCCTTTGTATTAGCAAAAGGAATACCAGGCAACAAATGATCCTTCTTTTTATTGGTTTAATAGACCTAAAAATGTCTACTTTAAAATGACTACACTCAAAAGTGCAACAAAAAGTCAAAATTTTGATGTGAAAAGCCACACTTTCATGAAATACTGAATTCTTACAGTTTAAGAAAAGTGGAAATTTGGACTCAAAATAGTTGAACCTTTTCAAAACCCATGACCCCATCAAAGCCACTGTAGCATTTACAAACCTAGAATTCTTCTACTATATATACCAGCATTTTTTGGACTACCCCCCCCCCTGACATTTTGACAGGTTCCTATACCTCTACAGAGAGTGGGTGAGTGACACTTGGTACAATATCTGTACCATTACACCTGGCCAGAACAAAGAGGTGGTGGGGTATAAATGCTTCATAATATGAGCCAGCCTGGGCTATATAGTGAATGCCATGCTGTGGCACTTGCTACAATATCTGTTCCATAACACCTCGCCAGAACAAAGAGGTGGGAGTGGGGTATTAATGCTTTCTGGTATTACAAAGAGGGGTCTGTATAGTGAATGCCATACTGTGACACATCCTGCAATAGCTGTACCATTACACCCTCAACCAGAACAAAGCAAAGGTTGGGTATCAATGGTTCCTACTTTGTACAGGCCAGAAATTTGAAAGGGGGGCGAGGAGTAGAATGTTAAAAGGGGCACTTCTCACAATGGGAACATTATTACACTATGGAGTGCCATGATGTAGAAGAAAGGAACTTTTTGCCCAAAATGCCTCTCACGTTGCAGGAAATAAACAATAATGAGAGTATTGTATTACGTAGCTATGGTGGCTCACTAGGAACATAAGGGAAGAAAAAAAAGTGTCTCCAAATCTCAAAAGTTTTGACTTTTTATCGCAAAATTGTGACATTTTTAAGTCCAAATTTTGACATTTTATCTCAAAATTTTGACTTTAAAATCAAACTTTAGACATTTTATATCAAAATTTTGACTTCAGAGTTCCAAAATGTTGAGATTTGAGGACACCTTTTTCTTCCTATGTCCCTATTAAGCCTCTGTTCGTAGCAGACAAACTGTCAGGGGTAAGATTGAGAAGGGTCGCTCAGCTTCCTTCAACCTGAAAAGAGGGCTGTAATGATACTTCCTGCTTTACATAACTTTTATTTTTCGGGGTGACTCAAAGGGGGGGGGGGGGTTTGGGGTGATCGCTCCCATTGCTCCCCCCTGGCTACATCCCAGCGTACGGGTGAATAAAAGGTAATTAGATGTATGAAGCAAGACCTTAGGAGCAATAAGCCTCCTTTGAAAATATCACACACCTGTGGAGTAGCCAGTGGCAGAGCGTCCATACAGTCAGGGGGGGCGGATGCCTCCCCTGACGGACTCAAATGGACTTCTGGCGCCCTTTTCAGCTCTTTACCACTTTTTACTTATTCACGATTATTGACTTTTTTATTGCACTCTCATCTACCTATTGACATTTGTCACATTGTGTTGGTGTAATTTCGCGATGACACCTATTTATTCTTCGTTTATCTGCAAATTAGCCAGACCCGGAAAGGGTCATTTCCGGCGATCTAGGGAGTATCTTTACTCAAAAAATGTCTGTACGCTACGCGCCAACCTGTGGTGACGCTCCGCTTAGATAGTGTCGAAAGCGTCCATAATACCATTCTCGCCCCTGCTGACCAATACCCCTAGCTCCTCCACTGGGAGTAGCACAAAAAACTGGGCAAAGGATATCATAGCGCTTCAGTCATCTTTTGGAAAATTCCAATAAAAAATTAGCTCTCCCTTTTATTTCTCTTTTGTAGTACGAACAAAAACACCACCATCAACAGTATCGCCAACATCGACTCCTGATTCGGGAGAGAGTACCACCAGATCAGGTGGAACTTCTTCATCAGAGCCCCCGAGAACACTAGAGAGGGAATTGCCACCGACAACCAAGATTAGGGAGAATAACTGTATCACAGAGGAGGGAACACAGCTAAGAGATGGCGAAACGAGTACTGTCGGTCCCTGTCAATGGTAGGGTCTCTTGAAAAATCCATGACAGAATGAGTTTTGAAATTTAAGCATTTGATTACTTAACTGAACTATTCATGCTTCCAACAGAATAGCCCAGAGGTTTTTCATATTAATTACGGGGTTATTCAGCCGTCTATACCATGCATTTATTGTAGGATAACGCACGATCGGGGGTACAACTCAAGTGATGAGGAGGTAGGCCAAGTGCATCCATCGATAAAGTTATACGCCTGTGACGGCATTATCCTGAAATATACGCATGGTAGACCGTTGATAAAATGCTGCACAATCATACATAGCAGTGATAGCACCAAATAAATTTAATCCACCGCTGTTAATATATGGATTAAAATTCCTCCCTGCCAAAACAATTAACTTATGAAATCAAACAAAAAATCACTCTTCCTCATTTTTGTTTCACAAAGTAACTGAAGCGTTCTGAGAATAGTTTCACCCAATTTGGCATGCTTGGAAATATGTTACCCTTAAAAGAAAATTTAAAAAATGAAAAAAGAGACATGAATTGACGAAAGAATAGATTTCATGCACATCCTGAATAAACAGTCTCACTCGAATAACATCTTTCCTGCATGGCTCTAAAGTATGCTATGAATTTTTGCTTTCTTTCTTACTTTCATTTCCATTAAATCTTATAGTACGTGTAGTAGAAATACTGCCAAGGACCTTATTCTTTCCTGTAAATGTGGTGAGTAAAAATTTACCCTTTTTTGTTTTGGAGATGACAGTGCTTTCATTGCAATGCAAATGTCATTCCAATACGTTAGGTGGCCATATGTTGAGTCAATTCCAAAATGTACAGTAATTTTTGGTTTGTTTTAATACCTATGTTTAATACCTTATGTTTACTGTTATATCATATGGCATTGAATTGATACAAATTCGTGTTTGTTATATGATCCCCATGAAAGTTTAAAAAAAATATTTGGCTGCAGGATATTTCAGGTTGTTTGCCTGTTGTGTTTTCAGTGAGTTTGTTTCAGAAGCAAGATTGTAATCATTTCTCTGTACTGATCAGGGGCGAAGCCAAGATTTTCAAAGTAATAGACACGACTCTCTGAGCGGAGCGGAGCGCCACCATCAGTTGGCGCGGAGCGTACAAGCAAATTTTTGGTTTTACAAACCCCCCCAGATGGCCGCAAACAGCCCTTCCCTGAGTGTTCATTCTGGTTTGCTGGCCTCTTGCTAACTTGAGAAACCTCATTCAAGATCACTTTTAATCCCAAAAAACAAACAAGTTAAAATAGTACGTAATTCAATACTACATAATGTATTTAAAATTAGCAAGGTACATGTACAGAGCAGTCTTACTTTTCAACTTCTGATACTTGTAAATACAAAGATAGGCCAGAAATGTCTTTGAAACAACTTTGGCCAGTAATTGTCTTTGATACAACTGTAGCTAGTATATGTTTAAAAAAAAAGATAGCTAGGCCAAAAAAAGTGTAGGCCCGAGCCTTCAGTGCTACATACTGGCTAAGCCCCTGCTGATGATACGGTACAGTGTCGAGTTGCTGAGGGGGCTGCAGCATCACTGCAGCTCGGCTGTGAAGGACATAATATTTCATGTTATGCAATTCACAAAATTGGCCCTCCTGGTCTGCAGAGATAATAACCTCTAATTGTTTTTTTTTTATATCAGTACAGCATTGCTGCAGCTCCTGCAGTTTATCTTTCCACAGGGTGGTTGCCGTAATCGTATCGCTTCAAACTACGCTAGTAATTCAAAATGATGGTCACCATTGAAAAAGTGATTGATTTCTTTTTGTGTTAGCAGTGTTGCAAAATCTGAACGTTTTGTCTCTTTATAAGATACTATCATGGGTTCCTGTGTGCAAAAAATTTTAAATTTTTTTAAAAAATACAAAAACTCCATGTACACATATTTGCACTTGTATTGCAATTTGCCCATTTTGCGTAGCAATTTGTAACTTGATACCGAATAAATTATTCCCTGATCAGCCGATTTGACACCGAGATAAATATTACCATATCCCCCCGCCCCCCCTCCCTCCCGGCTCAGAGGGAGTAATAAATTTCCCCAGATCACCCACCGGACGATAATCATATGCAATAATTTCTCTCATCTTTGTTTTTGTTTTTTTCTTTCTCCGTTTTACATATTCCTTCGCTGCTATCCTCACAGAGTAAGTACTTCCTCAGTTTTAATTCATTCAAAGTTTGAAGTTTCGAATCATTTCATTTTTGATTCTGAATTTTGTCCTGAAGGCTAAGAAGTTGTTCTCTCAGCTGGTATGCATATCCGAACATGGTCGGTTATCCTGAAAATTACAAATCTGTGCAAACTTTTGCAGCAATTATCTTATTAAAAAGATGTGTTTTTTTTTTTTTTTTTAATTTTGGTGTTTTTTTTTTCTCTTGCAGGATCAATGTCATAATTACATTCAAGGTAGATTATGACTTAATCAAGGACAGCCTCAAAGAATTTGAAAGGTAGGGCTTCATTTATCAGATACAGATTTTCTTCTTTTTTGTGGGGGGGGGGGCGGGGGCGGGTTGGGTAGGAGGTATTATAACTGAGTAATAAGTTTATATCGTACAAAGAAAGAAGAAATTGCAATAAATAACCCAAATTATTGGCATCCTCAGGGCACTTTGATAAAATTGTATCCATTGGGCCCTCTCCATGCTTTTACAGTATGGATCATATCTCTATTACTTAGGTCTGAGAAGCTCACATGATACAGCCAGGACTCTCTGTCTTTACTGACAAATTAAATCAAATTAATCAAGTTTTATTCAAATATCTTTTTACTATTATAGTCACTTTTTCTCTTTGAAGTGTTCGCTGTTATGAATTCTAATAAAAAAAAAACAATTCAGATGAGAATATTCATGGTTAATATTAAGATATCATACTCTTTGTTACATTAAAGCTCAATGCATTAAAGCTCATTAAAGCTCATTAAAGCTCAATTTATTACATTAAAGCTCAATGCATTAAAGCTCAAAGCTCAATGTGCATTTTTAAAGAGTTAATTTCATCTCCATTTTATTCACAGAGAGTTTATTGATGCAATGTCACTGTTATTAAGAGTCCCAAGAGATGACATTGTTGTCAATGAGGTAAAAATTTTAGTTGACTAAATGCAGTGTAATTAATATTTTGGTTTTGATGACGAATGTTTGGTCACCTTGAGGATTTTTCATTTAAAAATTATTCACATGCAAATAGTACCTTTTTTTTGGGGGGGGGGAGGTGGGGTGGGCCTAACTGCAGAAAGGTGCTTTAAAGCATAATTCAGGGTTTAAAAACTATTTTTCAGTAACGGTATTTAACGTTTGACGAAACCATGTGGTTGTATTGTTTTTTGACCTCAAGGGCCTTTATTTGTGACAAACAATTTAAAAATAATTTCAGTTTCTTGACAGCCCTGCATTTTCAATAATTTTGCAACCATTTTTGTCTTCAAGAGAATTATTGTACTATTACAATATTCAGCTCTCTTATTGTCTGAAACTGTCGGTGTACTGTACATGTCATGAAGTGTGCGTTCTGGATGGTTTCAGAAAAAAAAAACCATCGCACAGTCGGAAAATGAGGTATTAACACCTCGATTCATGATCACATATTACATTTGCATCACATGAAATGTTATTAATACCTTGAAAATAAAAATAAAAATTTGTTTGTTTGAAAAAAGCATTATCAACACTCTAATAATCTTTCAACCAATCACACACACTCACACTCTTTCAGTGCCTATGTAGCTATTAAAACCTAGCTATTTTTGCATATAACATTCTGGGCAGAAGTTGCCGACTTCAAAAACGACGTCGGCCACTTTTAGGCTGAGAAGGACGACACATCATATATTGCGTCTGTAGACAACAGCAAGCATCTTTTGTTTATTTTCATGTATTTTATGAAGCTAACAAATATGTAGACAGATCTCTCTATCTCTCTGTCTATCTATCTCTCTCTCTGTCTATCTATCTGTGCGTATAAAGTATTTTTGCTCAATTAAGAAATCTGTTAACGAAGTGAATCAGCTTTCTTCTTTTTCTTTTTCTTGTTCAGATCAAAGGAAGACTACTACCTGGAGACTTGAATAAAACTTTTTCCCGTTTTTTCTTATATTGCCAGATAAGTGAGGGCAGTGTGATCGTCGATGCAACCATCGAGTCTGAGTCACCAGAGACGGGCGAGGAACTGATGGAGAAGGTACGTCGGAAGAACACGATATGTCTTAAACGGTGGTCAACGAATTTAATCTTTTGCGAGACACACAACTCAACCAGATGTGGTTTCACATCTGTTAACTCAGCTTGTGTGGGGTGTAGTGATTCAGTTTTGATCGATCTTTCAAAAACCTACCGCGCATTATTTTTAATATTATTATGATCATTATTATACAAGAGACCATTGGAACGGTCAGTTTTAGATAACTTTTCAGAGAATCACTTTTGGGGGGTGGGGGTGGGGGAAGTTGGTGGTGGAAGTGGCTGGAGGTACATGTTTTATGTTGCTTTTGAAGTCTTGTGGGTATTGTCTCTGTACCTCTTTGAGGAAATTAAACTTTTGTTTTGGTAACTGTCTACTTAAGCACTTTGCTGACACTGATGACTTCAAATACAAAAATGAATTAATTGCCTCTCTTAAATCTTGTTAAATACTAGGTTAACGATGGGGACCTTCAGGTGGAACACAAGGGGATGAAACTGATGGCCGACTCCTTGATGATATCCGTGGACCAACCTCCTTCTCCTTCTCTGTCTTCTACGAAGCCAATCTTCTTCTATGTCATCATAGCTATCTGTTGTGCTCTCTCTTTCCTCATCCTCATCATTGGCACCGTTTGCGTCGTAAGTTTGTGAATCCATTTACGCCCAAGGCATTGAAAGAGTCACGATGTTCCATACACGGTAAAAATAAAATGTGTCCCCTCAAGTAAATCAGTGGGCTCTGTAGAGAACCATGCAGCCTGGGCCTCTCTGGCGCAAGATTGAGATGGGTAGGGGGAGGGGAGGGTTGAGGATGGCATCATTTGAATTCCATTAGCTCTAATTGTGATTGAAACCAAGGAAAATCTTATGAAGCACGGCGTGCTTATGTTTACTCTTTAACCATACTCTAGCCTCACCCATATAGTTCCCCATACTGTGTGCATATGTTTACTCTTTAACCATACTTTCAGCCTCTCCATTGAGTTACCCATACTGCGTGCCTATGTTTACTCTTTAGCCATACTCTCAGCCTCTCCATAATTTCTCATACTGCGTGCCTATGTTTACTCTTTAACTATACTTAAGCCTCACCCATAGTTACCTTTACTGCGTGCCTATGTTAACTCTTTAACCATACTTGCAGCCTCTCCATAATTCCCCATACTGCGTGCCTATGTTTACTCGTTAACTATACTTAAGCCTCACCCATAGTTACCTTTACTGTGTGCCTATGTTAACTCTTTAACCATACTTGCAGCCTCTCCATAATTCCACGTACTGCGTGCCTATGTTTACTCGTTAACTATACTTCAGCCTCATCCATAGTTACCTTTACTGTGTGCCTATGTTAAATTTTTAACCATACTTGCAGCCTCTCCATAGTTCCTGTACTATGTGCCTATGTTTACTCTTTAACCATAGTTTAGCCTCACCCATAGTTACCTTTACTGTGTGCCTATGTTAACTCTTTAACCATACTCTCAGCCTCTCCATAGTTCCAAGTACTGTGTGCCTATGTTTACTCTTTAACCATACTCTAGCATCTCCATAGTTCCCGTTCTGCGTGCCTATGGTTACTTTTTAACCATACTTGCAGCCTTCCATAGTTCCCTGTACTGCGTGCCTATGTTTACTCTTTAACCATACTTCCAGCCTTCCATAGTTCCCCATACTGTGTGCCTATGTTTACTCTTTAACCATACTTTAGCCTCTCCATAGTTCCCAATACTGCGTGCCTATATTAACTCTTTAATCATACTTTCAGCCTCTCCATAATTCCCCATACTGTGTGCCTATGTTTACTCTTTAACCATACTCTAGCATCTCCATAGTTCCCGTACTGTGTGCATATATTTACTCTTCAACCATACTTTCAGCCTTCCATAGTTCCCTGTACTGCGTGCCTATGGTTACTCTTTAACCATACTTGCAGCCTCTACATAGTTCCCTGTACTGCATGCCTATGTTAACTCTTTAACCATACTCTAGCATCTCCATAGTTCCCGTACTGCGTGCCTATGGTTACTCTTTAACCATACTTGCAGCCTTCCATAGTTCCCTGTACTGCGTGCCTATGTTTACTCTTTAACCATACTTCCAGCCTTCCATAGTTCCCCATACTGTGTGCCTATGTTTACTCTTTAACCATGCTTTCAGCCTCTCCATAGTTCCCAATACTGCGTGCCTATGTTTACTCTTTTACCATACTATAGCCTCACCCATAGTTTCCTTTATTGTTTGCCTATACAAACTCTTTACATATATACTTAGCAGACAGCATTGGATTTGATGCTATCTTGTATCACACTGTTAGAGTACATGTTACAGTCTATAAGGGATGTCACAAATATGGACAATGGTATGTAAATTTCACTTGGTTTGGATCTCTTGTATAATTCGCAGGCTTCCGCTGTGATGAGACGAAAATCGTTTGGAAGAGAGAAGAGATTAAGCAAAAGATCAAATGTAAGTTTATCTGGAATATAAAATTCAATTTTCCTACAAAAGCAGAAAAACAAGAGTGCAGTTTATACTGTTCTCAAGCAATCAGTTTATCAAAAGTTTAATAATGTGTTCCTTCCTTCATATGACCAAAAAGTGAATCAGTTGAAACAAAGAATAATCCATGCTCTTTGTCATGGGGTAAATATTAGAAACTGGAAGTACTAGTATAGAATTTTTTATTCTTTGCCCGAAAGCTCTAGGAATCTATGCGATGGTGATTGCGTGCGTATGTGTGTGTGTGTGTATGTGACGCCCTAGGCTCGTAAACACAATTACTGAACAATGGCAAGTTGGATTAAAGTCATACTTGGTTCATAGATGCGCCATATTGAGTAGAAGAACCCTATTGATTTGGTGCTCATCTCATGAATAATAATGAGGTCACGGGGTCAAACGTAACAATCTTCAAATGCAACCAAAAGTCAGAATTTATTTTTACTTGGTATTAATATGTTGGCAGATAGTGTGTACATGGTGAAATATATTTTCAAGTTGATATTATGCATATTTATTAGGGGGCGGGGCTTAAGAAGATTTTCACTAAAATAGCTTGTAAACACGGTAACTGAACAACGAGAAGTTGGATTGAAGTCATACTTGATACATACATGCGCCATAGTAAGTAGAAGAACCCTATTGATTTTAGTGCTGCCCCCCCCCCACCCCGGAAAAAGGAAAAGAAAAAATAGGAGTTTATTTCCTAATCCCAGTTTCCAAGAAAACAGAAGAAGAAAGAAAATGAGAGACCTTTGAAGTTAATTGTTTGTATATTATACAAAAGAGAAAGTTGCCTCGTCATTTGCAATCTGGGGATGAAAAAAAATCCGGATTCGTGTTTCGGAGAACTGTCTTGAATTAAGGGGCTTGAATTGAGGAGCGAGAGAAGGAGGAGGAGGGCAACAAGTTGTTAAAGGCAAATTAGAAGCTTTGGATTTCCAGAGAAATGTTAGAGAGAGAGAACAAATACAGAAATGACACAAAAGGGGAACAATTTTTGAGATTGTTGGTAACAATTTAAAAAGTGTAAAACCTTTATGTTTCCTGTAGCTGCTGAATTTGCTTTTGGACTATTTTTGAGCCCTTATTTTAGTCTTGCGATGGAGTTTGTCAGGGCACGTAACTACGGCAACCTGGATGATGAAAGGGGCGAAACATTTGTTGCCACCGGCAACTTGAATTTTGTTCATGGGCATTTACAGCAAATGTTAGAGGGGGGGGGGTGCCAAATGGCAGTTAACTGTCGGTTAAATTGAAGTGCCCTGGTCTCTAGTCTTATTCATGGCTATCATTCGTTAATCTTCTTCTCTTGTCAAGCATCCCTACGATGTCCCCCCACTGGAAGAAAATGAACCCGGGGACAAAGAGGCCGGCACGGATAACATGGTATCGAATACTCACCACCGTTCCATGGATTGGGATGAAGCTCCTTCGAGTTACCACAGATCAACTGACCTCAATGAAGACCCCATCGGACAGTAATGCGTTGGACAATCCCGTGTATAGGAACCAGCCACTGAATGAAATGGCAGGCTAGACCAATCATCAGCTACAAATAATGATTCATTATTTTAAGCAAAAATTCTGTCATTTGATTTCAGTTTGCAAATGCAAAGCTTATATTATATATTTACAAATTTTTTAAAAGTCTGGTGAGACAGAAAAACAGTAAATGCCATTTGTCAGGAATCTACCCCACATCACTCATTTTGTCATTTCTCTGTTTGTTTTTTTTTTAAAGTAAGTTTTTTATTATTTTATATCCTTAAAAATTGACTTTCAAAGGTATCATTTACAATGTAAGATGTCAGATAAATAGTTCGAGAAAATTCTCAAAAGATACCAGAACTTTTTGGAGAAAAATGGAGAATGAATTTCCTGAGGAGTAAAAGGAAATAGGATAAAATTATGACATGATTTTGTTTCATTTATAAAGTGGAAAAAAATTGGTGTTATTACTATTTTTTATTTGTTCATTTATTAACAGCTACGCAAAGTTATACTCAGACTTTCATGTTTTCCTTTGTAAAATTATATGGGTTTCTTTTCTTTTTTACCTTTTCGTTTCTTGTTTTATTTATATTTTTTATTGTTTTTTAACCATTTCATGTTCAGCTTATATTTATGATATGTCACTGAAATAAAGATATCTCTTTCTGCCTTTGAAATAAAAGTGAAATATTTGTTGTGTCAATGTGTAGTTTGTCGATCATATTAAATGAGGTTGTATATATTAAATCATTTGTTCCCTAACAATCGTTTATAAAAATGCTTTCAATTTTATTGATATTCTTTAAGAGGTCTAGGCACAAATGTGTGCCAATGAAAAAAAATCTATAGTTTGTAACTATGCCAGCAGCCCTTCTTCCATTTGTTTTTATTATTATCTGTTATTTTTTAATACATTTACATGATTTTAAACCCGTTCTCTTTCTCATTGTTAACGGCGAATCTCTGTAAAATGGTGACATTCTGAAAATTTCAGGGTTGAAACAAATCCTTTGTAGCACATCTACAAATTTTTAAGTATTCGTATATTAGTTGTCGTTTTGGTGTTTTATGGAAAAAAAATTTTTTTTTATTTACTTTTTGTGTCTGCAATTTTCAATGCATTCAAGTTATATATATACAGCATTATTATAGTTCATAACCAGTGTTGCTTATTTAATAATGCCAGTAACACTGTTTTTGTGGTGTTTGAAAATAGGAATTTGCCATGTTTTGTGTTTTCTCTTGGTGTATTGTTGTAACATACAATGAAGAGATTGCTTTACATGATAAGGCTATACAACCTTACAAACTTGGAACGAATTGAGAACAAAAGTACGCCTGATGAATGGATAGAAGAGTGCTCTACCCCATTTCCCTAATTTTGGGAAGAATTGAAAAAAGTCGCTATATTGGTCAAATTCCGAAAATATTGATCATTACAAAATTATCGAATTTTGATCAAAAATGAAATTTCTCAAATTTCTCTCAGGATGCTGAAACGGATTCGTAACGTTCAACTGTGGCTTTTCCTCGAGATAAAAGTAGAGTTCCTCTTGAATTTTAAGCTTCAATTCGCGAATAAATATAGTACCAGAATGCAAAATGCATTGAGGTTTCGATGACTTCAATGCACTAGACTTCCTCTTGTTAGCATAACCAGAACTAGCTGTTACAATAACGCTATGGCATGCTAACACAGGTCAGTCTACTGTACGTGGTTATACACACCTCCATAAAAAAACAATAGGGTTCATGTACTCAATGTTATGAATACACACACCAAGTATTACAAAACCAAACCAAATCTCTAATAACTTCGCACATTAAGGTTGCAGAGGAGTCCACTTATGGACAATTTATATTGGAATATGCCCACGAAACTTCAAAGAATCAACTTGAAAGAAGCTAATACAGGTCAACCTGAGGTCAAAGGTCACCCAAATGCAGGTCGACTATTGTATTATAATAGCGCAACTCCCAACCTTGATGGACATTTGGTTCTCAAGTTATTGCAAAAATACTAGTTTTTGACCCCTAATTGACCTTTGTTGACCTTGGATCACATGACTGTTATGTTTTGAAACGATCCCTTATCCCATTCACAACTAGTCCCAAAATATCAACCATGTCGGACCCTGTCAAATGGGAGTTATTGCTTGTTTTAATATTTTGGTTTTTGGCCTCTAACTGACCTTTGGTGACCTTCACAGGCACCAAAAAATATAGGGCACATCTACTCAATGTGGTTCTCATATACACCAAATATTAGATTGGTCCAAGCTTCCCTACTTGAGATACCGTGTTTACAAGCCAGGCGTCACACACACACCCACACACACACCCAACCAAACCCACACAATCACCATCGCATTGATTTCTTCAGCCTTTGGCAAGGAATCAAAAAGAGGCCTGTTTCTGGATATAATGCCCCAGAGAACTACAGCAACTGAAATACAATGACTCATACTTTTCTATTTTATTCTTTTTATTTCAAACCAAAAATATAGTATCATGAAATGTAAAATACACGAGGTACACAAAATATGAATAAATAGGGTAAGAGAAAAGATGTGATAAGGAGCTTGAAATAAACTTGATTGAAATGTACTGTAAAAGTCATTACAATCCCAGCTGCCTATACCACTCAGAAGACTTAATAATAGTAATAATGATGACAACGACGACGATGATTTTCTAATAATAATAATAATCATGATAACAATGATGATGACGATAATAATAGTAACAACAACAATAATAATAAGGATGATGATGATGATAATAATAATCATTGTAATCATAGTATGTATGTATGTATATGTGATCTTCCCGCAAGCAGGAACTCGCGAAAGAAGCCATGGAGGCTTATAGACTCGCAAGCTGACCGAAGCCAATCTCTCGGCACACATGCACTTAACGTCCATGTCGGGAAGTTGTTATTGAAGAACACCCTTGCCAGACGACACACATTGCTGTCGGCGGGAATCGAACCGGGGTAGTAACAACAACAACAATAATAATAATAACTATAAGAATGATGAGGATGACAATGACGATAATCATAATAAAAGTAATAATAGTAAAAACAACAACAACAATAATAATAATAACAACAATAAGAATGACGATGAATAATAGTAACAACAACAACAACAACAACAATAATAATAATAATAATAATAATAAAAGGCATTTATACATTAAGTTGCCCATGGATTGGTGTACCTGAAACTCTCGACCCACCCACCCTCCCCCACCTCACCCCGCCG
>JAIPMN010004272.1:0-18009 GCA_020650975.1 Apostichopus californicus | reverse complement strand
CACTTAGTACACTGTCAACAAATCTATCCTCCTTAGTTGAATTCGTAGTCAAGTTGGATCTCAGTTTTAACAGCTTTGTGAGTCTTCCGTCGCATGTGTTTGAGTTACACAAGCTCAGAGAGTTGTCCGTTTCTCATAACCGCCTGGCGACCCTCTCGGAGAGGCTGGGCAATTTAGACCACCTTGAGATTCTCGATGTATCCCACAACTGTTTGCCATCTTTACCACAATGCCTGGGAACAATGCCGTGTATCAAAATGGTTAACTGCGCGGGAAATAACCTAAAGACAGTGGAGGCTGTGACGCTGTCAGCTCCGACTCTGTCTTGCGTCAGTTTCACGCGTAACCCAATCGAAAATGTCGCACCAGACGTTTATCTGAAGGGACTGGCCGCGTTGAGAAAACATTTCGGCATATCCACACCAGTTGCCAGTGCCAGTAGTATCTCACAAGGAGTCTGTGCAAACGATAAGGACAAATCGTTTTGGGAGAGACACATAGAAATCAAAGCCAGGAGAACCAAGAAACGGAAAAGGTTAAAAGAGTTAGACGTAGGTTGTGAACCTACCAGTTATCAAACTTTACCACAGCGTCAACATGGAGGATCTGCGGGTCAGATTCAAACCAGTGACTACGGTTCGGGAACGCCATCAGTTCAAGATGCAAACCTTGACCAATGGGAGGGGGGCAATATAAAGCAGAGTAGTGATAAGGAGAGTTCAAGCTGTTATTGCGACCGTGGCAGCGAGGGGGACGGCCATCTTTCAGGCTGTAGCGACCTCAGCGATTGGTCAAACGATAGCTGGGAGGAATTAGACAGACCAGACTTTGGTGATGTCACGGAGCAGATGGACTGCATACTGCCAAACAGAAGTCGGTTCCTAAAGCTGGAGAATGTAGCTATCATGATACCAGAGCACAATAAAATGAACAGACGAAGAAGCGAATTTTACCTGGAGATCATCAACGACGTCAGTCTCCATCCCGAAATGAAACCATCGTGGGTAGCCGCAAGTCCGGTCGTTTCCATCGGCCCTGACGGAACAGAGTTTTACAAAGATAGTCCTGCATTCATCAGGCTCCCCTTGAAGGTGAAGTTGGGTAACGGTAAAGTCAGGTGTCTGTGTTCAAATTCGTCAGAGTTTGAAAGGCCTTCTTGGACTGAATTGCACGCCAGTGAGTTCAGGGTTATGGGTGGGTTTGTGGTGATTAGAACCTTGCACTTGTCTTTCTTCACGGCAGTACTGGATTTGTCACCAGCCTTGGTCAGCACAGTAGTGACCCCTGAAGATGGGGGTAGACTAGATGTGGACCAGGTCCCTGGGGTCAAAGTCATTTTTCCTGTTGGGTCTGTTCAGGAACCAATAAGAGCCTCTGTTAAAGTACTGAGCGGGGATCTCGATGAAAAATTACGGACTAACCTCGATGCCAATGACGCTGTCGCCACGCCTGTTGTGGTATTGAGTCCACATGGTTATCTGTTCAGAGAGGGCGACAAAAAGCCTGTCCATGTGCATCTCCCAATCCCAAATTACAGAGGTATTATCCAGCAGTATGGACCTCTGGCCAAGTTTTCACTGTGGCAGAGTAGAACAAGTGAGGATGACCCAATATCGTGGCAGAGACTACAGGACCAGCCGAAACTCTACTGTAATGACCAGGATGAATACTTTGTCGATGTTCCTGTCTCTCATTTCTCCTGGTTGACAGGGATGTGGGAGGGAATTAAGAACTCTGTCGGCTACTCTTACCAAGGAGGCGCCCAAAGTATGAAATGCCAAGCTTGGATGTTGGAGAACAAAGAATCGAACAAATTTGGTCTCGTGGTTATATGTCACAATGCCGATAAAAACATCCAAGAATTTGGCAATTATACTATTAATGTCGGAGGCAGCCTGAAACCTGTATCTGTAGAACCAGGTAGGTGATATTACAGTGTACTCATTTAATCTGACCAGTCTCGATGTTTGTAAACTGTTGATTTCTTTCTGAACAGATGGTCTACTGAATATTTCAAACTTTGACTTGTAAGAAAGTACCTGATGTGAGTGCTGAATGAATGCTGTGTAGAAAGCAGCTTCGTTGCTTGTTGACAGATGACCAATCATGATTTCCGATATACTCTTTGTAAATAGCTGATGCAAAATGCAGTCTTTTCGTTCCTTCGTTTGTACATCGCCAGTCGTAACAAACATCAAATACATATTCTTCTTAGTATTAGTGAAAGAGTCATGATGAATAATTACCAACCATCCTTCCTCTTTAAAAACAAAAGGAATGAATGAATTAATGAATGATTGAATGAATTAAATGTTTGTGCAACTTAATTTTGCTAGTCTGACGATAATGCTAGTCTTTTTACTCTACGTACCATATTTTATTCTTTGTCTTTGCAGGTGGTGACATCATCGTCAAATTGAGCAAATCTGCTTATTTTGAAGCTGACACATCAGCTGATCAGGACGAGACCCTGGAGAAGGTTCATTCCAATTACAAGGGCGAGGAGTTTGAGATGCAATTTGCGTGTCGGTTTAAAGGACAAGCCAAGCCGACTAACAAAGATATCTTTGGCAAAGTACTTGTGACCAAGAAGGGATCAAACCAAAAGTTGTTTGCCTTTAATCTCATTAAGGTACTTTCATAAGATTAACTGTAATTTGTTGAAATCTTTTTGGTATAAAGTATTTATAGGTTAACCGCCCTATACTACTGTTTAGATTGAATTTTAATGAATAAAAAGAATCAATTGAGTCAGATTGTGTACTTAAAATACAAAGACTTTGGTCATGACGGTACACTTGCATCTCATTAGGACTTACATACTTCTATCTGTGACATTCCGAAGGACAACATATAATCCAGAAATATTGTGGAAATATCATATTGTGTTGAAACCGGTGTCCCCTTTTCCTCTTGTACTGATCCTGACAAAGATGATATATTGTAGTGTAGATTGAAGTTTTGTTTTCTAAAGTGGAGTTTAAATAGTTACACAAGGTAAGGGCACACCGTAGGTGCAATGATACTATTAATGGGAGCTTTCAATTAAATATAACATGTTTTTTTCTATTTCATTTTATTAAAAAATACATACACTGATCCCTATTTTCCAGTGTAACCTCTGGTGAAGATGTGAAACTGTGACCTCTTTCCAATTTGTCAGAACTGAGATCTCATTTTTTTTA
Source organism: Apostichopus californicus (assembly GCA_020650975.1). Taxonomy (NCBI): domain Eukaryota; kingdom Metazoa; phylum Echinodermata; class Holothuroidea; order Aspidochirotida; family Stichopodidae; genus Apostichopus; species Apostichopus californicus. The sequence continues at coordinate 14,824 of JAIPMN010004272.1, read as the reverse complement.
AGTAATAAGTACTAGTTAATGAAAGAAGACGTTTAAATGTAAGAATTTCATCAAGTATGTATTACTATATATAGTTTCTTTTTTACAGAAAGAGGAAGATGATGAGGATGAGGAGGCCACTGATCCTTGGGCTATTACCTCACTAAGGGAACTGGCAGGTGAGTAAATTGCAAGAGATTCTGTATACATGTTTGGGAAGGTAGAGCAAAGCCCTACCCCCTCCCCCGAAAAATCCCTCCACAAAGGTGCAAAATATGTCACAATTTTCCACTTTGATTGAGGTGTTTTGTCTTTCAATCCCAATCCCTACAAGTTGGTCATCATAGGCCTTGTTCATGTAAAGAAAACTGAGGAAGATACAGAAACTGTATCTTTACTGAAGCTACAAAAGCAGCAGGATTAGTTGAATCTTCCTAGTAAGGTTCATGTAAACAGCAGCTATGACTCTATTTATAAGTGCATGTCCACATTAATGCAGAGAACCACATACTGGACTTACACATCGTGGCCATCATCAAGCTGGTCAATACAGTAATTTACCACCCTCAGAATTGGAACAATTCAATGATTATTTTCACAGAAATCCACAATATCCTTGTGGATAATAACTGGAAGAAGCTGGCACGTGATCTCGGTTACAACACCACGGAGATCGCAAGATTCGAGAAACTAGCGGAACCCTTCGATCAGCTGGTGGCGGTGTACCGCAAGAGGCGGGGCTCCTACGAGGATTTCATGAAGTCTTTCTGGGAGGTTGCGAGGGCAGTGAAGCTGAATCCAACATCAGCAGAACAGGACCAGGAGCAAGCTGAGGAGACTGCCTCGAACCAGTGGAGAAATTACTTTGGGGGGTTAGGGTCGTGGCTGCCGTCCATGGGTAGCACTGGAAATAGTTCCAGAGCTTCGTCTTCAAGGGTGTCATCGGAGGATGAAGAGAACCACCGTAAGTGTTAAAATTTGAATCGGGAGGACTGATTTGTGTGAAAAGTTTGCCAAAGGTTCTCCAAAAGAGGGCAAAGTTGATATTGTTGATATTTCCACATATCAAACTATTTGTAGGAATTTGAAAATATAGCGAGTTTGAAAAAGATTAGATAGTGAGCGTAATTAATGTGAACAAAATGATACCTTTGTCATGTTGCAAAATTTGAAAAACATTACGACTATGGGGGGGGGGAGAGTGTTCCTGGGAGGAGTTATTACAAATATCCCATCATATTGTTTAGTCATCAGTTAATTAAATTGTCTCAGTGGCTTTTAAAGTATTAACATCACAAAGATGCTTTTCTTTCTGCTCTCAGCTTCTACAAGTGGCCTCAACGGCAACCGTAAGCGTTCGATGCCTCAGCGTTCGAGTTCCGGTAGCACTACTTCATCAAAGAGAAGGAGGGTTAGGCACAACCCACCACCTCAGGCAAACGAAGAAGAGTTGCTCCAGCAGCTCCGAATCAGCCCGCCTCAACCACATTCCAATTCCGCTTTCTCAGGGTCACCAGGATCGTCTCCTCCGGGAAGCTGGACTTCCCGGATGAGACATACACCACCTCGAACATCTACTGCTCAAGGGTAGGTTCAATGCTTTGTTGTCAACATACAGGGCAAAGTTAAGGACAAGTGGATGAGACTGAGTTTTATGTTTGCTCAAATTTGTTTTGATTCCTACTCGGAATTGATTGACACAGTTTGATTTGAAACTGCTAGTTAGTATTATTATGATTTTCTTGTTTTACTTCTTTTCTTTGGGTAGGGAGTGGGGGGAAGGAGGGGGGTGCATTATGAAGATACTATATTTCTTTAAATTTTAAAAGTCCTTCATGTATTATTAGTTAACATTTAACTATGTAATATACTATGTAATATTTCTGTCGGTGTGATATGGTAGTAATTCTTGAATCCTCAGACATTCCACCACTAATTTGGTACAGAGTAGCCGTTTAAGTCCTCTGATGACGACTGCCAGTCCAACCGCTCCAGTACCACCACTGCCGTCTTCTATACCAGAAGCAAATCCTAGTACATCTCACGCTACTGTAAGTAACTGTCTGTTGAAGGAGATATACCCAGGGGGAATTAATAATGTGGAGTTTGCATTGTTCTCGACGACTTAAACGTCCTATATCATACAGAACTCATTAGAGGAGTTTAACTAGTATCAGTCTGATTAATATATCAGAAAACTGAGATTGAGAAATTTGAAAGGGCATCAAGTCTCCAGTTGGCTTTGTTTGGCATTCTTATGGTTAACAGGTTTGTTTTGCAAAAGTATCAGTTGGGAGTTTTCCAAAGCCAAATGAAGTAGTTTATTATTCACTACTTGACAATCTGTGAGAGAAGAATGCAGTCGATGGAAACATTTTGTGAATTGTGAATTGGAAACCATCTCCAAACTATTGCAAAATGCCTGAATAGATTGCTTCCAGCAAAGAGAACAGCTATTTACAGATTTACAGTCTGTGCAATTTGATCGTATTTAGAAAACATATATTTTACACCTGTTGATGGATTTGGTTCGGTACAATCTCTTGCCTCAAGTATCAAAAAGGGGGTTGTATTGAAGGATGATGGCCACCATTACTTATCATGTATAGATGAATGTATGTGATAATCTGTCACAGAGTGGTATATCACATTGAGTTGGAGAAAGCTGGGTAAATTGAGCAATTTACATTCATTCTATGTTGGCAACCTAGATAACATGAGTCAGTTGTAAAATTAATTTTTAGAAAATACTGATTTTCAAAGTTTATTGGCTGAAAGTCACCAAAAGATTTTTAGTTTATACTCGTTAAACTTGTGTCATCAGTCAGAAGGCAAAATTATAGTGTCTTTATCATCATATTCTTTTTCTATCGGTAAAAATGACTGAAGTCCTTCAATTTTCATGTAAGTTGGCTTAATGTCCTGTCCTAAACCCTTGTCTTGGTAGTGCAAAGTCACTAACGGGATTTCGAACCGAACTGTTGTGGTCGGCTAACCTCTGATTCTCTCTCCAAATATTCAATTCAGCCTTTGCAACCGAGAAATCTGGACGAAGACTTACTGCGGGGGGATACCAAAGAAGTCAGTCAAGCCCAGCTTTATCGCATCGCACCTCTCATTCAAGCGCACTGGTACAAGCTGGCGAGACTGGTCCGGACCGACGATAACGTGGAGTCCGACATCAGAGACCTGAAACAGCAGTACGAAGGAGCCGAAGAGCAGGCCACGCAGATGCTTCTACAGTGGCGTGAAAAGTGTCCGGATGTTTGCAACAGGGGTATGCTCTACGGAGCCCTAGTGGACCTCAACCTAAAGACTGTTGCTAAGAAATGTGAGGAAATTTACCAAAGATCCAGAAATCTAAGGGTTTGAACTATTGAAGTACTAGATTTTTTTGAAATATCAGGGAATTTTTTAAATTTTTTTTATCTCACTGGGTGATGTGTTTTTAGCTACAAGTCACCCGACTGTCAACGATTGTTTACATTTATAACCATCGTGTGTGAACAGAAAGTACTCAAGAATTGAATCTTTTATTTTAGGATTTTTTTAGTTTGTACTTTTTGCCAATTTTGAAGCAGCTGGTTGTGTTTGAAATCTGATGTCGTCCATCGTACAAAAAATACATTACTGAAGTATAGTGCAAGCTAGATGTGAAGCTAGATGTGTTAAACGGATAAGCCAGGGGCAAGTTAAGTTCCACTGATGGAAGAGGGTCACCCTGATCATCCTGGTGGAATTCTCGTTCAACTCAAACGTACGGTTTTTCAATACAATAACAACATTCGATGTTGACACATTTTGTGCCAAAAATTTACTCGAAGCAAATAGGTGTGATGTTATAGAAACACACTGACAAACTTCTTTTACGTTCTCTTCAAAACTTGGGATGCATTTGAAAATGACTAGACCATGTTGCTATGGAACCCTATCCAATCCAGGGTCACAACAAAGGGTGACAAATAATGCAAAACAAAATATTTTGCTGTCATTGTACGAAAATATGACGTCACACATGTCTGTCTCAAGTTCACACAAAATGGTGACAACTTTGATTATCAATATTAACATTATGTAGAAGTTACGCGCAAATTTCACCAGGACGATAAGAATATGTTTATCTTTCATCAGTCTAAAATAAATTTCTTCTGGACTATCCCTTTAATGTCGCTTTTGTTATTGAATAATAACTTAAGAAGACTATGTTACTCCTCCAAAAAGCAAATTTCCAGCTAATTTCACCGTTTCGAATGTGAAGAAATACGTACTTTTTGTACAGAAATTTATACCAGTTATTTTATGGTATCTGGCGATGGTTAGATAAATGTCGTTGATGAAACACAACCACCTACTTTCAGGGGCTCACGAAAGAAAAAATCAAATAAACGAAACAATATGTAATAAACCATCCCTGATGCAACTGATTTAGTACTAAATTACACCTTAACATGGAGAGGATCTGTTTCTAATATTACTATATTACTAATATACTCAGGTTAGTTAAAATATGCAGCTTAAGGAATGTATTAAAAATAGAATAGGGTGCACCGTTTTGTGTTGTTAAGGATAAATTACATTGGCTCAAATGCTTTAGATTTACATTGGAAAATGGAAAAGCTGTCCCTATTTGCATCGGTCTTCCTTTAAAGTTCACTGGATATTATTATTAACTGCAGAAAACGGTGGCAAGCTTGGGGGGGGGGGGGGTGGGAGGAGCCTTGGTTTCTACGGGTGTGTCTTTTTTTTTTAACAATTCTTACGTATGGGAGTCAAATTCTTGCAAATTGGTGATCAAAAAGACGCTTGAGGAAAAGTTTAACAATTTTCCAGCTCGTTGAAATGCAAGCAAAATTACAGTTCGATGGTTTTCATTGTGATTGCAATTTTAACAATTCAAATGTAAATCATTCTATGTGTTTCATGCCATGGCATTTTATTAGGAATTGCTGACAGAAAATATATCTTCACATGCCAAAAGAGGATGGTGTCCAGTTTATGACATCAGGAGATGTTATTCTCCTTTATACTTGATTGGGTATCACATACCGTAAATAAGCCTCGATCTCATGATCACTCCAAACAGTTGTTTTATTAATTAGTCTGATACGAAAAGATGTCGTTTGTTGATGTTTAAGAGGAGCACTATTTTATGGTGACGAATAACTAAGCTCTCGTATATTTTATCAAAAGAAAAAATGAATTAATTTGAATAATAAGGTCATGCTGAATCTGTGGAATGAGACCATCCATGTTACCGTAGGACAAGTGCTTGTAGTTTATCTGCTAAGTGCTTCTGAAATATTTACCTTATTACATCCCAATGAAGTTATCCATCTACCTTCTTTTAGATGTTACTTGTTTGATAATGTGTAAAAAGAGAGATGGGTTGTCATGCATTCTCAAGCAAGTGGTTGATAAATATGTATGGCATGTGGTTCAGCAACTCGGAACAAAATGTTTGTTTTTCATGTACTTCAGTCAGGGTTGTTTCTAGCCAATAGCGATCCAGGGCTCAACCACCATATTTGTGGGATGGGGGGGGGGAGGGGTATCTAAAATGTTATATCATCTTGGAGATGGGGGGGTTGGTCTAAGGGGCTTCCCCCTCTGAAATATTTGGTAGTTGGAGAGTGCTTAGATGCAAAATGGTGCTCTATTTTACAACAATGTTGAATGGGTAGGTTGTACAGTACATATATGTTATATTGTGATGTACTGCACATTGCTAAGCCACCTCCACCCCAAGAAATATACCTGGTTTGACCCCTGCTAGTGGCCACATAATTACGCTGTGGTAAATGATTGCCTAAGCATGCATGACAACCATCCCTCCATATCTATTTACTCATTGTTATTATTGTTATTGTAATGAAGATTGAAACAATGCTTATCAAGTGTTTTAGACAAAGCTTGCTGGTTGTATTGAGTTACTCCAATAGCTTAATATTTGAGTCATTATCAAATATTTTCCTGAATCAAGTCAAATGATTGTATTGTTCCCAGTAGGGAAACTGCAAAGCCGAGAAGAAGTATTCCATTTTGGAAGAAAAGGAAGGGTTAAATTCAGTCAACAACACTGGTCTTTACATAACTTCTCCTGCCTTATCTAACCGTAAAATATGATAAGATCTGTTACATTAATGTCACCACAGTTGTGTTTAACGCCTAAAAAAGTTCAATTGCTCTTAAAAATTATTTCAAAGTAAAATCAAACAGAAAAGTGATTGGGAAATTAGAAACATTATGAAATAAGGATGAAGTTTTTGAGTAGAATGGGATATGTACCAGTTTAACAGGTGCCATGCTCTTATGAGTGAACAGTTGAGACCTTAGTCAATAGTGAGACCTATCTCACCAATTATTTGTTCTGAACAAATTGCTTTTAATAGTAAATTTGTACCAACCCTTGGGTCTAGGTTTACAATCTTCTGAAAGCAGATTATTATTTCCTTCTCGTTTTTGTAAGAACGAAAGAAATTCTTCCGAGCATATGTATGGTACATTGCATAATTTGCTAGGTAAACGAACCCGGTGATTCGGGTGGAAAGTATAACAGGCTTGTATTGTTACAATCGTGTAATGCAACCGGCTGCTTTTAGTTTGCTTTGCGATATTTCCTTTATTAGCTAATTTTTTTTTTTGGTAGATTTAGAGAACTCCAATTAATGTTTAGAAAACTAAATTAATGTTTCAATAGAAATACAAAGTCGTTTCCCGTTATCCCCTCTGGGCATCTGTGAATGATATGTTACTCTGAAAAGAGGTCCCATCAGGAACATGTTAGGTACGTTCGTAATATAATTAATGCTAATGCCACAAAGGAGTTTTGTTCTGTGTTACCAGCTTAAACTTGTTTACCAGTTTTGTTCACTATACTATTGGGGTGATATGTGTGCTGCTTAATATAATCATTTAATATGCAATTGTAAAAAAAAATAAAAATAAAGAACATAGGCTGTCTGTTAGGATTATTTACTAGTGATTAAGTAAAAAAAAACTATTTTAAATTCTCTGAAACGTTTTGTGAAATGAATATGGGTCCCTCTTTCTCTGGGTGCACTACTATCAGTTCTTGGATTGTTATTATCTGGTAGCTATGACGAAGAAGTTGAATATGTACAGAGTAGGTATTTTTATTATTATTATTATTATTATTGGTAATTAGGTCTCTACGTACCCTGTACAGTTCCTAGAATTTTTATGATAGTATTTATTGTACATGAGAGTTTTTCAATTTCGAAAGAAAGTTTTTTGTATTATTTGTACAAAATGTAAATTTTGATGAGAATTATGAGCTACTAATACAGCCATTAGTGAAGAAAAGGAAATAATTGGTGTAACTCTTTTTCTTTCTCTCTCATGGTTGAATGACATACATATCCTTTGAGATACATGACATCGATGACTTCAATGATATGAATGAAGATATTACTGGCGAAATTCATATTTTCTCATTTCAGTTTTTTGAAAAAAATTTTTTTTTTTAATACCAATTCCTAAGTTCACAATGATTCCTATACCATTGTGACGTTTTTTTACTTAAACAAAAACTTTCATCATACACGCTATACATGTAGGTATACGTTGAACATACACACTATACATGTAGGGATACATTGAACATATACACTATACATATAGGAATACATTGAACATATACACTATACACATAGCTATACATTGAATAACAAAGTGACATGCGTGCAAAACATATGCTTATTCAACTTATAAACAGTTTATGAAAGATAAAATGTGAAAATATAACATCAATGCCCTATTTTATTCCAATGACAGAAATTAAACACTCACAAGACTTTAGCAATCCCAATGTTTTCAGTTGTTAGACTAAATTGAACCATATTATAACAACTTTGCATGCAGTACATGTTTATGTGAAACTAAATCTTCAACTAGATCAACATTGTTGCATGTAGGTGGATACCCCTCCTGTCTTTGTGTAAGTACCTATCCACCTCCAAAGCGTCCTCCCCAGAATCACCACCCCTCCCCCTAAAGGATGACTTGAGACACAATTTTGGTCTTGAGTTGTCATAGTCCGATGAAAGAGAGTGAAAACAAAAAGAGCTATAAATGTTTCTACATCTTTTCCTGAGTTCAGGAATATTCAACTTAATGAAGTGTGCTTAAAATATGGAATGAGTTGCTGGTGACGATGTCGGCACCACATCATTGCAAATGATAATTTCCAATGTTTTATCAATTTTGTTAACACACCTAACCCATATTGTTTTAACTTCACATGAACAACAAACCTAACATTGGATGACAATTAGTGCCCTTTTTAACGAACTACAAACACATCAAATGAAATTTGTACCTTAAAACTAAACAATTTTCATTTACGTCACCTACGTAATAGATACAAACTTGAAACTCAATCTACGGCTCTGGATATGAAAGTAATATAGCGCCACCACATCACTGCCCGACCGCGATTCGTTTGATTTATGCATATACATCAGAGCCGTAGAAAGAGATGCCACAAGGACGGCGCCAAGGTTTTGAAAAAGATGGGGTGTGACAGGCTAGTAAATAATTTGGGAAGTGTGTACACCCCTGCTGGATTCCCTCCTGCAATACATAGTGGCTAATAGTTAATATAACGTCCGATTGCACTGATAAAAAAGAAACAAAACTTTAACGAAAGGACGGAAACAGTAAAGCGAAATAATACATATCAAACGATCAGACCATGGAAGATAAAACGATCATGTATCCATCCATGTCCAGCTGTAGAAGATGAAGCTGTGTCGATATGTTCATTTACTCCACCACGTGATATGTGTATAGCCGAGACTACAACGAGCAAATATTCACAAACATCTATCTAACTTAATATAAAAAATAAAACAAAACTGCTTATCCACTAAAGAGCAATTTAGTCTTTGAAGAAGATCCTGCTAGAATCGAAACGTCACCCCAAAAATACTTTTACACATAAATTTATGTAAAACATTTTTGAGAAAGAATTACTACAACTTTCTTGATTGCGACGTGCTCACCTATCACTTCTCAGAGCATTAAGACAATCGCCAATTGTATGAGGAAAGACAGCTTTGTTATGTTGCTGTTTTAGAGAATACTATGTATTAAAATTGAGCACCACGCCCCTTTTTTTGGCCGTGGGCTGTCATGCTTATCAAGTTGACCGCATATTTGCAGCCCGGAAGTTGTACAGGAACCCACTCCTTGAAAGATCCACACGGTTTCCTACCCCCTGCCTTTTGTTATGCACTATGGAACTGTTAATTTGCAAACGGTAACGATATTTTACATTTACATGCCATTTGAGTGATTAAAGTTTCTTTTAACTTTCGTGGAGTTACTGTTCACGATTTCCCATTTCAAAGGAAACCCCTGCGGTTTACATTCTCTGACTGTTGATTACCTTTTTTTTGCGGTCACGTGACTAATACTAGTATTATAGCACTAATACTAGTACTAAAGTATAGCGGGCGTAGTCAATCAGTTCCGCATGTGTCATTGTTGTACTGAGTCTTCGCAAACTTCATTATGTAGTAATGTGTGTGAGCGCTGTGAATGAATTTTGCACGCCGGAGTCCTCTCAAGATCTCTGTCACTGTACTTCTTCCGCAGACAAACGTACTGCCGGAATTCATAGCGAGTAACATTTTATTCAAAAAGAGAAAGCTGAAGACAATTGGTTAAGTGCATGAAGTCCACAGAAGGATCGGAAGAAACAGTTGTCACTTTCATTTAATGAAAAGTTATTGAAATATATCTGGGTGGATTCCGTGGAATGATAATTTACAGATTATCGATAAGTTAGGCTTCTTTACTTAGGCTGCAAATATATAAGTGGTGTGAACGTAAGCTTAGGCTACTGCCTGTTTGTTAGGCAAGGAATATATTTTCTTGTGTGGCTCTGTTGAGGATCATCGTGAAATAATCATGTCAATCATGGATCCAGATTCGATGCAGTATCTTACTGTGGACAAGAATCGAATGAATGATGCATCCGCACAAGCTGAGTGGACCTCTAAAAAGTTGGTGTGGGTTCCTGATGAAAAGGAGGGCTTTGTTGCTGGGAGCATCAAATCAGAGAAAGGGGATGAAGTTAATGTTGAATTGGCAGATACCAATAAGAAGAGAGTTGTCAATAAAGATGACATCCAAAAGATGAACCCGCCAAAATTTACCAAAGTAGAAGATATGGCAGATCTAACCTATCTTAATGAGGCATCTGTGCTTTTCAACCTTAAAGACAGATATTTTTCAAGTCTCATATATGTAAGTATATAGGATGTCGTGATGATTACAAAACGTGATTGATAAGGTACAAAGTAAAAGAAAGAAAATGTCAAATGATGCATTGGGTGTAGGGTGAGTCCCCAAACCCTGTAGGCCTATGCCCTAAGTTACATCTTTCCGAACATTGAGAACAGTGCCGTACAGACACTAACATCGGCATTAGGATCCTACTCCTAGGCCTTTTGAAAGTATGGAGGGTGAAACATGATGTCACAATCCTAAGGTTATATGGCAAAATAGTTAAACTGTAACTATGTTAACCATCTGTATGTTGTGGAGGCTGGAGTCAAGACTCGCTGTTCTTTTGTATGGTAGTGCGGAATACAATAACTTTGCATATTGTGTTTGCTACTTGTACTCAGATAAATACTGTACTTTCTGTGCTTGAAAGACAATTTGCAACTTTGTCTCTGACTGTAAGCCTCAATGCAGTGGTAACATTAATTTGAGCATTCAGAAGCAACTTTACTTAAATTTACCGCAATTAAACAGTAAAGTTTAATGCATGCATGTTTTAAGTTAGACTAATATGTTATTGCTTGTAGCAGTTGAACTTGAGACTTTCACTCATTCTGGTATTTAGCTGATCAAACCATCAATAAAATCACAAAGTTGGAGGATAGATCTTCTAAACCACTGAGTAACATGTGAGAGATGTGTCATCAATGTCGTCTTCTCAAAGAATATATATTTGGGCTTCTAGCATTGCAGAGTTACAATATCCATCCTACTGAGGTTAACATGTATACACTTAGTGATCACTTACAGGCAAATACTGTATAATAATAATGCAATAAACTGGTAAGGAACTATTACTGGGCTAATCCAACTTTTGGGCAAGTAGAAAAAGAACTTGAAGCATTTATACATAACAGTGCACTTGTAGTAGACCTACAGTATGCACAGTATATATGCATCTTTATTTCATTTCACGTTCCTGGCTGCGTAGAAGACCCACCCATTTTCAATTTAAGTTAGTGTTTAGTTGTGTAGTTTTAACCATTTAAAATAACCTTGCCAAGTTCAGACTCCTATTCCAGTTCAATTTGTCCTACTTTTACATCCATGGATCAGTGGTGTTATTTAGTTTAAATGTGGTATGTGGGTGTATAGTTGCAAACAGGAAGTCAATCACTATCATTTCACAGGAATCCGGAAGGCCTTCTCAAGGTATGCTTCTCTTGTTTGGTGTTAGGTCATGCAGACAAAAAGTAAATTCTTAGTTTGCCAGTAGTAGCTTGATTGACAGGTCACAGAAAGGTGTAGCACTGTATATAAATTACGTAGGACAGTGTGGGTGGTTAGGAATTGTTTTGTTTTTTTGTTTTTTAAGCATAATTATTGTTGCAATTCTTGTCAAATTTTCTCTAATTTTCCTCAATGTATAGCATTTACTGCCTAAATTTGTTCATTATAAAATAATACACAGTGAATGCCATTTTCAATGTGAACTTGTGTGTGGCATATAGTCATGGATTCACATATTGTAAGGGTTGATTCTTGTCATGACGTGATGAAGTCCTAAAATTTGATATTAGTCGTGAAGCACTTTCAAACCCAATATCATTTTTTCACTTTGCTAAGTATATATTCTGTGTACTGTAGTTATCCCAAATTGGTTGCCGACTACGTATGTACTGTACGTATAGTACGATAAAATAAAGCTTTAAACTTTTCAACAACCAGGAAGTTCAATCTAAAAGAGATACAGTTTGTCTAGGACAGACTAAACTTCATGCATACCTGTACAAGCTAAACCAAGGATTATTGACAGCTTCAAATAATATTATCCCAAGGCCAGCCATAGTTGTAGGTGTGTCTTTACATAGGAACCTATAAGATATTATCATTCTTGTCCTGGCTCTTAATTGTTGTATAATGGCTTTAAAAGACCAGCATATTACTCTCAAGTAACTTTCCAAATTCATATCTATTACATCTCCCAGGCTAGTAGTGTATCAATATCAACTGACTAAACAGATGGGCTTCGATTCACAAGGATCTCCAAACTGTTAGTTTCAGGAAACGGAAACCACAGAGTAATCTCAATTAATGAGTCTCTGGGCTATACATGATGTGTTAATTTATGATGATTTAACAAAAGAAAAGTTAAGCATTGATCGCCTATATATATATAGCATAATAGTACAGTAGCTGGGCAAGAATCTATGATGACATATTTAGTGCAGTATATAGACTGCACTGTAGGTAGGTTTGTACTGTACAGTACAGAATGCATAGTACTGTAATATCATACAATTATACTTCATTCAGCTAACATCACCCATCTACTTCATATATCCATGTATATAGATTGTTAAAGTTACTATTTAAGTGACAGTGTGCTCAGCCTTGTAGACTAGTTTATTTGCTGAATTTTAAAGGTTTTCAGTCTTGCCAGAAATGTTAGAAAGTCAGTAAGTACTGGTCATCGTTCAAGTACTGGTCATCATTCAAGTATTGGTCATTCAAGGAAGTATCAAGCCTTTTTACAGCCACCCTTCGAGAGATCTCTAGAGAGAGAGAGAGTGAGAGGGGAGATGTGGAGGGGTTGTTGATTACTTTTATTAAGGAGACTGAGCGACCCTAAATTGGATGCAGAAATCTAGGTTCACCATTCATTCTATTGTGTTCTTTGTGTCATAATCTTTGCTTCCCTGTATAATGCACAGAGTCTTCCATGTTTTCTGTCAGTCTGTTGGGATTAAAGTGCAGTACTGCTCTACAAATTCCAGCTGGGACTTTATTGGATGTGAAAGGAACCATTGATGTTTGCACGTATAGTATTCTATTCAATGAACCAGTATGCAGCAGCCATTTTCAGGATGTTCATTCACTGTGTATGGTCAGTTCTTAGCTGTTCAGTCATCCATAGGACATTCCACACGACAGTTACAAACTATGGCAGCCAATATCAGATAAAACTCTGCCCTACCTTCATTTGATCCCTCACTTACATTCATGTAACTTGTCACCTTGGACATCCATAGGACATTCCACACGACAGTTACAAACTATGGCAGCCAATATCAGATAAAACTCTGCCCTACCTTCATTTGATCCCTCACTTACATTCATGTAACTTGTCACCTTGTTTAGTTACCGTTGTGTCATGGGTCTCTAACCCTATTTTGCAACTCACACACACATTCTTGATAAACCATGGAATGTTGTAAGTTCCCTTCCTACTCCCAACAACCCACCCCAACCTCCCCCTCCTCCTCTCCACATCTCTCCAAACATACACCTACTGACTGAGAATAGAGTACTGTAACATACATGACTAGTATGTACTGAACAATATCATGAATGGAATTCCCCCGCCTACCAAATATACAGTACATGCCCTTTCATGCTGTAGGTTATATTTAATCACCTTTCTAACTATAAGTCAATGTAGTCAATTAATCTCAATTAAAGTTATTTTCTTGTGATAGCTTGTGGAGAACCTAGTTGTCTAGAATGTGGATGGTGCAGTGGTGAGGAACGGATCGTTTAAAGTTGCCAAAATACAGTATATACTGCACATTGTTCAGTCATGGTAGAAAAAAGTTCATATGGATAATTTGGGCTGGGCAAAGTTGGGGGTAGAATGAGAATGTACAGGTGGTGTACTGTACTGTAATCTGAGAGTGCAATGGCTGTGAGAAGACAGGTAAGGTAGTTTACTCATCATGCAAAATGAGGCAAGTTTTCAAGCACTAAAAATAAATGACAGTTCTGTCAGACAATGGACTGTGACATTGTTAGACAACCAATAATTAAAAATCTATAGATTGTCTGAATGAAAACAAATACTGTATCATATATATCTATGAATATATAGCTATATATACATATAGTTTTGTGAGTCGAGTATGAAACATACACTAATTGATCAAGCATTTAATTCAAAGGAAATGGGCAAATTATGTACTTATGACTCAAATAAATTGGCCACAATCAGTAAGTAAACTTAGTATTCCTCAGAGACTTGGACAAAAATTAACGGAAAGGTTACAGTGTAGAACTTTACACGGAAAATTAATATTGTACCACTGAATGCTCTGCAAAATAATCACACTGCTATACAAGTCCAAAGATGCATGAATTGCGGTCTTAATTATCTTAGAAATTTGCTTTGTACAGTATGTACCCGGTAAATTTTGTCCATTCACTATGTTTGTTCATATATATTCACATTTTCACTGCCATAAAATCATCCAAAAGTTTTTTTATCCAGTATTTTTTGCAACAAAACATGCTCTCTGGACGTCGGTACTAAAAAGTGAAAACTGTAGTGTTTTACCAAATTCTTGTAAATTTTATAGACCTTCAACAGATTGCAATTTTACTCAGATTTTCAATCAAAAACTACGAAAGAGCGCAATTTTGACTGCTTTGGATTATTTGTATTAGATCAGTCGTTTAGATAAAATTTGTGACATTTGCAACTTGCAGTTTTGTTTTAAACCCTCCAATGTGTTATTACTGTACCGTAGATCTGAATGAGTAGTACCATATATAGACTATGTACAGTTATATGTTACCATGATGGAAATGTAAGCAGACA
>JAIPMN010004271.1:0-15628 GCA_020650975.1 Apostichopus californicus | reverse complement strand
AAGTATGTACAGTACTGTACACAACTTCATGTGCTAGACTACAGTAGAAGTATGTACAGTACTGTACACAACTTCATGTGCTAGACTACAGTAGAAGTATGTACTGTACTGTACACAACTTCATGTGCTAGACTACAGTAGAAGTATGTACAGTACTGTACACAACTTCATGTGCTAGACTACAGTAGAAGTATGTACAGTACTGTACATAACTTCATGTGCTAGACTACAGTAGAAGTATGTACAGTACTGTACACAACTTCATGTGCTAGACTACAGTAGAAGTATGTACAGTACTGTACACAACTTCATGTGCTAGACTACAGTAGAAGTATGTACTGTACACACAACCTACATAATTTATCTGTATCTCACAGCATATATAGTGTACAATACACAGTACATGTACAGTATAGTGTACACATGTATACTACTTGACATTACAATTTATGCCTTGTTTCCCTTGATGAGTGATACCAATTTAGTTAATAACTTTCTATGGGCCCAACCTCCATGCATGCACATTATGTACACCTTGCACACAACATACAGTACCTGCACTTTATAATTAACACATGTTATTACCAGGGTAAAGTTGTAGTGTTGTAGGAATTGACCTGTACTGCTGTACATAAACCATGGGCATTCACAAATTATTCAGCATTCTATGGTATGAAGCATACTGTATATTCCTGGATGCAGGTTTGGATCTACAGTACTGTATGACAATATGTAGGAATAGCCCGTAATTAATGCAGCTGCAATAGGACACACTGCTTAATACAAGTACATACAGTATCAACAAGATTCCTGCCTATATTGATTACTGTATGTCTAACAACTATATTTATCAATACTGTCAACAAGATTTTACTGTGCACAACTGCACATCTTACTTAGTGGATATCCTCTGGAATCTGGTATTTCCAGCAACAGGTCCGATCATGGACGTAAAACAGATTTACCTCCATGATCAGAGTTAATACACTGACGCACTCACAGTGTTGAGATTTAAAATATTAACTTAAGTCATGTCCCAAACACTGTTAGACCATTCCGACAAACAAACGCGGTCTTGCTTCACTCTTGATGGACCTATCAAGGAGAAGGGCAAATTGCTCCACTCTTTTGCTGTGTGGGAACATGGCTAGCCCGAGCTTGATCAAGCGCCTCCTGAGAGGTGGGGTTAGGACAGCTAAGCCTGGGTAAACGTTGACAAATGTAAATAAACAATTGCTTTGGGGTGTAAAAGTTACCATAGACTTTTTATCAGTTGTGGTTTCCACCTCTTGCTTATTTCTGTATCACATACTAAACTGTGTTGTATCTTCTAAACTTGGTTGTGTGTACAAAGGACTGATGCAATGAGAATGAAGGAATTACGTAAAGCATAGCTGAGAAGTACACAGTGTAGCTGCCCCCATCTGTCTATAATATATATCATATAATTTGAGCTGCTTTCTTGAAGATGTCCAGGTAACCGGCAAAGCACATTTTTATTATTAAAGATATTTTCCTGTACAACCTGTCGCAGGAGACTGAGCGAATTATGTGGTCGGATGATGAGGTTTTTGCATTGCTTGGCATTTTGTGCAACACAAGTATAATGTGAAGGTGAATGTGGAAACTTGATGGGACATGCCGCAGTGTTTTCGCTTCACATCATTCAGACTATGGTCCGAAATAAAAGAAACAACACAGAATTATGGTGAACAAAAGACATGACAGTATAAGCTTTCCCCCAATCATGTAGGTTACTATCAAGAGACATGACTCTCTGTGTATTACAACTAGTGTTTGCACAGGCTATCCGGGTACACACCCGACGCGATATAACCCGGTTCCTAATATATTACCCGAATCCTACGAAAAGTGTGACTTTTGCATACCGATGGTTAGGCAAGATTTTCCCATTGACTTAGTGTTTTGTTAGGCTACCATGTGGTCGAAGATAACAGCAATAATGTAAGTATTCCATGGATATCTTATAAAGTATGTCACAATTTCAGCGAATGAACAGATGGTTAGGCTAGATTTCCCCATTCACTAAGGGTGGTGTTAGGCAACCATGTGGTCGAAGATAACAGCAATAATGAATGTATTCCATAGATATCTTATTAATGCGTCACAATTTCAGCGAATAAACAGATGGTTCTAGGCTAGATTTCCCCATTGACTTAGTGTAATGTTAGGCTACCATGTGGAAGAAATTGAAAGAATTCTCACAAAATTTATTTTTTCATTCGTTTATTTCATAGAAGGAAAGACTGACAAGGTAATTTACGAGATGTTACTAATGGATTATAGACGGGATAACTAGAAAATAATAATTGCAAGTGGTTTATAACTAAAACTTTTTCCAAACGTGAACAAATTGCGGGAATCGTGCAATCCTGTGGCGGCGGCAGTGCGATGTTAGTAGTGATGTTAATTAACTTTATTAACAAGTTAATGAAAGAAACAAAGCAAATAGAAATTATGAGGAAGGTTTTATACCTTATCTAACACCTACAGTATTTGAACATGAAAACATTGTCAGTGGAGAATATAATTCATTTAGTATATATAGCATCCAATATATATGTAATTTCTTGAAAATCGCGATACACGAAGGGAAACATTTTTTTTTTCGGGTACCCGGATACCTGACGAGTAATGGCTCTCGGGTACCGGTTCCCGATTTTTGGACCCGTGTTAATTAATTACAACCATGTATGATTTGAGTTGTGTGTTATTCATTGGAAGGTTGGTTCTTAAAAGATACGGTTAATATGACTGGAATCATTTTTGGGAAATTAAACTAACGTTTGGCCTTTAGTCTATTAACAAGCCTGCACCACGCTGGAAAATAATCTTAAGGACCAACCAAAACTTGGTGAGCTGGTTGTCCCGGGAACAACTACAGTACTTGAAATTTCTTAAATTTATACACTGCTGATGGTTACAGTTTCCATCCTCACTTGACAAACTTATAGAGCCCTGAATATTTGAATGTTGTTGTTTTATAGTACTACAGTACTAGAGACTGTTATGTTGATAACCAAAATATATGCTATTTGAAGGTTGATCATTTAAGTGCACATTACCAATGTTGTCAACCATGGTTTATAACACCCATAGTACAGTACTGCATAGTTCTCAGCCATAGCAAAGTGCCCACTCTGTACACTACCTGTAGTTTTGTACAGTACCTCAAGCTGGCTAGTTTAGTCAGTAATCTTTACCAGATGTTATGATTACTACTAAAATAAGATCTTAGGTCACACTGTAGATTCCCATAAAATAAATGCAGAGTGACATTTATGTAATTTAAATAACTTCTCAGAAACTGATATTACTTTCTTCATTTCTTTCAGACATCATTGTGTTCTTCAGAAATAATAAACCATACGACATGAATGATAACTCTGTTCTCTTCAACAGTACTATCGACCAGCAATTTATCTTCTAATTGTTTTACTGTTTTTCTTTGTGCTACCATACCCTAGCTCAGATATACTTAAATTTATGCATTAAACATGTACTTGAAACATCTCAAAAATAATAAATAAATAACATCTGTCCTCTCTAAATTAGAAGTCAAATGTATGTACCTCAAAAGTTGCAAATTAAATTTGCCCAGGCTACAAAATTCTTGAAATACTTACCTGTAGTATCTTGACTGAAGATAAGTAGAGCACACAGCCTTAGACACGTGACTGGCTGATCCAAAGTCTATCACTTTCACCCTGTATGGCTGCCGAAATGGATCCAATAACATGATGTTCTCTGGCTTGAGGTCAGCGTGAATCAGATGCAACACTTTTAATTTCAGCAGTGCTACCAGCACTTGTTGAAGGATGGGTCTGATATGTTTCAAGGGAAGTGGGCGAAATTTGCTTTTCTTTAGAAAATCATACAGATTCTTCTCCAGCAATTCGAAGACCAAGCATGTGTGATTCTTATGCTGAAAGTACTCATACGCTCTGACTAAGTTGAATTCATCTGCATTTTCTGCGCTCAACCTGGCTAAGATGCCAACTTCAATCTGTCCTTGTCGTGCATAAGAAGGATGATTCTTCAAGATTTTGATAGCCACTATTTCCTTTGTACCACGCTTCCAGCATTTGACAACTTGGCCAAAGGTTCCCCTCCCTAGAAACTCCAGGACCTCATAGCTGTTGGTGAGTGAACATAGAACCTCATGAGGTACTAACTGATAGTCTCCTTCCTTACTGTTACTACTCTTTGACGTAGTGTTAGCATTTGAGGTACCTGAGGTACCTGCTACATGACTTCTGTCCATGGTAGTTGTACTGTTGTTTGTTTTATGAAGGCTGTTTTCTGCTTGGTTGGCATGTCGATGGTGATGGTAGGTATCCCGATCATCACTCTTTCGTTTCATGCCACACTTTTGATACATCTCTAGTTAACCCAAAGATGTTGGTCCCTCCGAAAGCTCTCTAAAACTTCTCCTCACTCGGAAAGAAGAAGCAACCATCACCTCTGAATACAGATCTGTGCTTTTATTACAGGCTCTTTAATAATGGACTTGATTGATGGTGACGAAAAGCTTGACAAATTTCTCTCCTGATGATAAATTTAACTGTACTAACTCACATGGTTTATCCCACTCTTGGAGTATTTGTTACTGTTTCTGAAAACAAAATAGAACGGAAACACAGTTAAAGGTCTTAAATTAAAACTCTTATTAGAGCTGACATATACTGTGTATGCTCTCTGTATTTTTGCAAAGCCAATATAATGTCCTTGTTATTTGTGTCACTTGCTATAGTATTGATTCATTATTAGCACAGATAGTATACAAGTACATTTTAGCTTAACAACGTCAAGCAGTGGTACATGACCAATTTGAGGTCCTTAACTAAGTATACCAATGCTTAAGAATTCCAACATTCCTGGCATAATTTGTATAGCAGTTGCACAGCCTGGGCCCATGGTACAGTTATATCTTTCCCATGATCTCCCTCCCTTTATGAGATAATGTAAATTGTACACCTTCACATTGTCTCATGATGTGTTCTTACCAGACAGTAGCATCATATCTGTCACTTGGCTTTAAGTCAAGAGGATCCCTTTCACTGTCAATCAAAGGGTTAAATAACTAATGTACTACTAAACTATATAGTATAGTCTGCATACCTGTTTCAAGTACATCATCCACAAAGAGTGGTAACTGGTGCTGGCCTATCAACACTATCCACAAATTATAACCAAGCTACAGCATATATCCTTGGTGTACCTAATAACCACACCTGATGTATTAAAGCAAACCACAGTCAAGCTACTCTTTCAGAGCTCTGTAGAGGATCCATTTAGTACTGTAGATACTAACAAGTAAACAACGACAACAACATTACCACATCTCCAAAGATTACAGTACAATTTTCACTATAACACATATTTTTTTCAATTTACATCCACTCTTTACTTTATAAATGTCCAAATTAAAATACAGTAGCATCTGTTCCCCTTTACAAGTAATACAGCAATTAACATTTACCAAGTTGACAGCACAAATTAACTGAATACGACAGTACAGTAAATGACCCATAGAAAGCAAAGAGTAATTATTTCGCCAATATTGAATCTAAATGCCATTACAAAACAGTCAAACAGTGTCTGGGTGTAAAATTCAGAATATGAACCAGCATAAAAGTCAATATGTGGACAAAACACAGTTGAGTCCTAGCTCAACCATCACACAAGCAACTTAGCAATCAGACAACTAGCAGTAACAGAAAGAAGATACGGTTAAAGCACAGCTTGCACTGACCATGGAGGTAAAAACAGACCTCCATGCACTGACATAAAAGCCACAGGACCTGTATCTTTACTGGCCACTGGACAATTAGTAGCATATTCAATAGGATTACCAATTAGCTCAGAAAAGAATCACTATGACTTTTACAGAGGTACTACAGTATATATTCAACCTACAATTATCAAAGGTAATTGCCCCAATACACTGTACACTGAATATATATCTACCTCTACATGTGGGTAAATTAAAGCACCCGTTACCTTCGTTTTGTTTTTTGTTTAGACATCAGTAGTCCAGTGAGTCGTGACAAAATAACAAATCAGAGTATGAGTAAAGTAAAGATAGAAGTAAATTCATAGTACAGTAACAGCGTTGTTACGAATGCAAGATTTGTTTAAGCCAGGGACGCAAATCTTCAAATTGCTTGCATCTGGTTGATGCAAACTTTTTCTTTGAGAAACAAACCCCAAGTACACACACAAGTCACACCTACCATGGACCTACAGTATGCAAAACATATCAGAGCACAGTTTTGAATGAACATCTTTCTTTCTTTCTTTTAAAAAAACCACAACTTCTCTAAAGAACCAAACTTTCTTCCAATCCTAAAGGTCTATGATTGAATTTGCTTGAAAACAAATAAATCATAACAATCAACTGAAGGTACACAGTTAACAACAATTTCCATTTCAGAGATTTTCATGCTAAAAATAGTCAATGATCATGCTTTTCCATATTTCCCATGATCTGATTGGCTAATAGACCTTTACCAATTGTTTGGAAAGTCTTGCATCTGTAGTGCTTAATGAACACAAAGTATATTTTTACAACAATTACTGGTAAAGTTACTTTCCATGTGTAGAGATAGTGAAGTTTGTGGTATAGGCTATCACAAGTGTGCACTCAAATGTCATAACGTTAGGCCTTGTTGTCACACAAAGTATGAACATTACAGCAACAAGCGCTGGTAAGCTAACATCTCTGATCTGAAAAGGACTTTTCATCTCAGTCAGTTTCTTCACTCCACATTAAGAGTTGCTAATTATGTAAAATATGCATTTTGTACATGCAGTATTGAACGGTGGAATTAAGGTACAGGGACTTTTGAAGAGTTGGTTGTTGATGGGATCACTGCAAGGTCAAAGCATGGAACTGCTACGGAGTGGGCGAGTACAGCAGTACAAAGGCGGATGAAAGAGGTTCTGGTTGATGAAAATTAGTTGAAAGGGTAGGGCGGGTGAAAAGATGGGCGCAGCGGGCTGCCCCTGTAAAACAGCGAAGCTAAGGAACTGGGCCATCTGCCCTATATATTGTGTACAACATTCACACTGTATAGAGAGTGATACCATTGCATCTTTACAACTACACTAGTGAAAGTAGGTCATACAATAAACACTTTGGTGTTCGATCAGACGCAAGCTTTTATAAGGGATGCAAACTTTTTGAGGGACTTGTGTCCGTTGGACGCAAACATTTTTTCTCTAGTAACATTACCGCTGGCCTTAAATTTTAGGTCCTGTATATGTACCAAACAAGGCTGATATACAGTGTCCCATCCAGGGGTGGGAGGGAGAGGTGGGAATATATCTTCTAATATGTGAACCTGCTGAAGTGCTTCCACCAAATAAAAGGATGTGTAGGGACAGTTTAAGTTATACACAAGTACAGTATACTGTGCAAATGCAGAGGGTAAAAGACTATGAATATAATTGAAACTTGAAGTAATAAATTGTAAAGGTTGGATGGGGCCTTATAAGTGTACTAGATCAGTCTAGATGACTATACTTGTAAGCAGAATGCTGAAGATGGTTTACCACAACAATGGCTCTAGGTATATATACCACAATAAGATATTGATCTAATCACAGCCCTTCTTTCAAACTGTAACAAATAAAGGAATAGGGGTCAAAGGGCAAAGCAAACAATACTACAATAGAATTTATATCATTGTGTGGTGAGGTGGTAAAAATCAATGTATGTACATCTCTCTGGTAAAGCTGTATGGTCACTTGCATCACAAGAGATGATCAGCATTACTATTAAGGCCATGTGTACAACTAAGGACACTGGTCACAGTTCATGTAGGCTATGTTCCTTGCTTAGATGTCAGTGAGAGACTACATGGTAAATATGGGACTGTGACTTCACCAACAATGAATATGGTGATATTGAGATCAGATGGCATTAACCAGGCCTCGACAAATAACTTTTTAAACTACTCGCCAACTGGCGACCGAGTCAAATATTCTACTCGCCAAAACGTGAAATTTACTCGCCATTTTTTCTCGCTAATTGTTTGTGTGATATAAGCCTAGGTAGTGTATGGCCAAACTTAGGATATTGCCGCATAGTGTTACTGTTCGTTGTTTACAGCAAAAACGATCTGTTTAAATTGTGGTTCGTCAAAAGTGTTTAAAACATGATATATATGAAAATATAAAATGGTGAAACATTGTAAGCATTGTTAAGGAATTGCTTTGTAAAAGTGACCTCAAAAATAAGCAATGGCATGGCTGACCATTTGTAACAAGTGTAACAACATGTGTAGACAAAAGCCGAAGCTATGCCTCATATAACTGACTTGTGAATTTGGGATACAATTTTTACTTATTGACATGTCAGGTAGGCCTTATCGCGCGATTGCGGTTAACCTACTGACAACACTGTTTTCATTTGTACCGATCGTACACACAAGGTACCCCTGTTTGAGTTGTCATTACGCATTTATTTAAGTTTGTTGTTTTCCATTTTGGTTACACCTTTCGTGCATCATTTAGTTTGGGTGATTAGTATCAAATTAGTTTCGAGCTGGTGAACAGAGCTGTTCCTTAGTACCTACTTGTAACAGTGCACTTGATATTACTGTGCAATAGGCCTGTGTTGATTGGCTCACAAGTTAATAATAGTAAGCCTATCGTATAAAGGCAGTGAGCGAAGGCGCCAGTCACCAAACTGTCGAGCGAAATGCATATTTTGCTCGTCAGTCGCAAAATTCTACTCGCCATTGGCGATTTGGCGAGGCCTGGCATTAACACTAGCTTCCTCTAAATTGTTAAACCATCCTTCTTCGAAATCAAAACTTTCATGCCTCAGTTTGTACACTTTTAACAAAGTCCCTGTCCAGGTACTACCTTACCCTTCCTTTTTGGGGTTTGCTTTGTGGAAAATGTGTAACAAACAAGGATGAAAATAAGCGGGGGCAAGGAGTCAAACAGCTCCCACAACTTCCCAATTGTGCCCAGATATGTCATAAACAAATAGGCTTGGTGAAGCATTCTTCAACTTAGTAGCACGTAGCTAATTGCCCATATATTGTACATCATTCAGTAATGCAATAATTTACAATCACGCACTATTGCCAACTTCTTTTGTAAACTTTTAATATAATTTTAAATCCAAACCATTCGTAACATGTGATGTACAGTAAGCTGTTTAGTCTTGCACTCATAACCGTAGAGCAGCACCCTGTTACAAAGTTCATGTCATAACAACAAGATGACAGACTTTGCTATAGATTAAAGTTAATACAACTCCTAAAACATATTTAGCGAGTATAGCAGACATAGTAACATGACAGATACATTCACAGTAATACGTAATTTACCGTGATATCGACCTGGGTGCTCAAGATTCGTAACTTTTATTCGGCTTTGGTCTTTTTTTTTATTCAAGATTGCTATTTCGGTAGGTCGTAATAACGCAAATTCGTGTATCAGGGAGTAAGCAGTTGTCACCAAATCTCTTTTAACCAAATACTTTTGTCATTGCTGCTATCTTCGACCACATGCTAGCCTAAAAACACACTAAGTCAATGGGAAAATCTTGCCTAACCATCGGTTTTCAAAAAAAGAGAAATCACACTGCGTAGCCTTGTTTAAAACTGTCAATTAGCTGGATATTGGCAGTTGTTTGAAGGTCATGAACTATATCGCGAAGAGGGAATGTAGTATTTTACGTACACAGTTGCTGTGGCGATGGATTGAAGGTTTTAACTTTGATATTTACTTTTCACCGGTATAGTATTTTCATTTTCTGTGGTGAGTGATTTTATCCACACATGAAAAATACATGACTTAACGTATAGGAGGTTCCACTTTACTTCATTGATTACGAAGTCTGAAACACGCTTAGTAAACATTAACCTTTTCAAAGATTTCTTATGATGTAGGAAGAAGATGAAAGGTTGTAGAAGGGGTTACGCATTTATGAAGAAATATGTTTGGGATACGTTTAAATGTTGTATATATTCAATATTTCCATTTACTGTAGAACCCCTCCCCAATTCTTTTGAAATCCTGATCAATCGTTCTGCTACGTTATTCACGCTATAACGATAACATTATGATAACATAGTGATCCAGTGAAATGTTATGCTCACCATCACTATACTAGCAACGCGTTGCGACAGCCAATATTATGTTAGGTATTTGAAATAGGCGTAAGGGAAACAAAATTACGATGGACTCCTCATGTTTTGTCACGATAGACAATGCGATGGCCAATTTAATGTGGGCGATGAAACTGTAGGCTGCAAGTCTTATAATACAAACCTGTTGTCAAATGGAGCCACAAATTTAATGTGGGTGATGAAACTGTAGGCTGCAAGTCTTATAATACAAACTGTTGTCAAAATCAAATGGAGCCACAAATTTATTAGCAAAAATGTTAAAAGATGACATCCTACGATGAATAAATCTGATTTTATATACAGTAGAAAAAACATTGGTGTATCTTGGTTAAGAACTTTTACTACCCCTTGTGTTTACCAGTACCAAAATGAAAACATTTTCTACAACACAATTTCCATAAAAAAATATATTCTCCAATTAGCCAGCCATACTAACAACTAAGCCTAGCCAACATTAGCTACAGTAGTGCTAAATGTTCGAAATATTTTGTAAATCAACGGCAAAAATTTTCAAAATTATCAAAATAAAATTTTTCATCAGTCATTGATGTTTTAGCAAACTGCATCCATGAAACTGTTTGCAGCTTTTTAAAAGATTTAGTATGGGGTTTCCACATGTTATAACTTTATTCTCAGCAGAGTCTCAGGAGCACTGTGCAAGTTACTGTGATCTAGGCTACTACTGTAATTATATGAATAGTTTTATCAAATGTTTTCAACGTCGTCACATTTAGTTACTTCTTACATTGTGTTCGACTGCGGTGCATTGTTTGTAGACCTCTGAACATGCCATGTTTACAACTTTCATTCTGCAAAAATCTTCTTGAATTCTTGCCATGTATAAAGGGCAAACCAGGTGTCAGTAGGTATGTTTAGTTCCATTTATGTTGTGTTCACTTGTATGTATACAGCAACAAGACTTGAGAAATTTCCTTCAATGAACGACAAAGACAGCTATGTGTGTAACCTTAAGTTGCCTGACTGGTCTGTTTACAAATAGTTATTGGTAAACATTTTTCAGAGGTTGCGTCTTGTTTCTTTGACCAGCTGATCGCCAAATTGACCACTGGCTATTAATTGAAATCTAAACTGAGGCTAAAGAAAAAGGATTTTTTAGGTCTGATTTTAAAACATCACAGGTAACAAGAAGTGGTTTTGTTGTGAACAAAACATGTTCAATATCAGTTTGCGGTAAACGGCAATGAGGCTAAATTTTACCGATACCGATATGGCGCAAATACGGCCGATACCAATATCGCAAACGATTATCGGCGCAACACTAGTTATGTACAATTTTGTTATTTTGCACACAATGTACAAGATTTAAGGACTTTTGAAACACTTTTGCTGTCCTTACATACCCTGAATTTTTGCAAACAATTTCAGATTCTTATGGACACATAAGTTGTGTATGGGCTACATACATGTACTGTATGCCTTTCAGCCGTAGGATTTCAATGCATTAAAGATAGTTATAATCAGACCTAAGCTGTAGGGGTCAATAATGGATGTTGGGGCACTAGTACTTTGTAATGAAGATGGCAGGAACATTTTTGGGAAACCAGAAGGCCAGGTGGCTTTGTGATTCCTTGCCATATAATTTCCTAAACACTGTAGAGCAAGTGATTTAAATTTTTCCAAGAACTAAGTGAGAACCAGAAAAGATCAGAGATTTCAATCTCTTGTTTGTAACGCTCACTTGTGGGCATCAACCAATTAATTCACTGGTAAGGATTTTACAGTATAGAATTTTTATTCCAAAATGTTTCAATATCCAGAAAGAACAGTCTTCATATGTGATAGAGTGATAGACATAGAGATCTGAGCAAATGGACATTTTCTTGAACCAATTTTGAACTAGCAAATCAGCTCTGCCACCAACAATCCCTTTAATAATTGTTATCAATGTATGAGAGATACATGAGAACAAAGTCGTACTTTTGAGTTATTGTGTTCACAAAGTTACAGACTGTGACTTAGAGTTCTGTTGACTCTAAATGACCTTTGCACTTCACAAAATATAGGGATCTTGTACTCAATATGACGGACCCACAAACCAAGTACCCAGACACAGCATCCTGCGTTTGTAAGAATGCTGTAGATTTACCAAAAAGCCTGTGAGGGAGGAGCAAATTTTTCCCAGGAAGTGGCTACTGGACCTCATAACCTTAATTTCACCCAGGTTGGTAATGATTTGCTGCATATCCCAGTACCCTTACTTCAGGTGTTAGTCTCTGCAGGATTGGAAGTTGTTTGTCATTGTTCTGCATATTAACAGCAATGACCTGTACCTAAGATCTTCAGTGTGTCAATTGTTGTTATTTATATCCTGCACCCAACAGTAATAGCCCTATGTACAGAGTGTAATCCTTCGTTAATGTGTCCATTTGCTGTGAGTTCAATTGTAAAGCATATTTGAACATTGACACATGACCTTTCTCATCTAGTCTTTCATATAATGGTTACTTAACATTTCTAAAGGAAAATAATGTTGAATGAGATATTAATTTTTGTGATGCTACAATTTTTGGTTGTAAACGTCGTCAATTTGATCTAAAATGGGATTCAAAATGGGGCAGTTAGCGGGAAACTTTCCATTGTACAAAAATCGCACATATATACACACATTGAATGCAGTGTACCTCACATTGTACGCTCTGGACATTCCCACTCAATTTGATATTCGTAAATTACCCAAGGCACATCAAAGTCATCTAACAGTAGTCTCGGGCCTAGTAAGAATATGGCTAGGCTACCTCTATCACTAATATATGGAGTACAGAATTAACTCTACTTATGATTTTTCACAGAGCAATGACATGATAGCTGTGCACTAAATTGAGATACAATTTGAACAGTGACACAGGTAATCATGCAGTCTTTAGACTAAGTTAGGGCTCACATTTTAATTATTGTCTGGTCCAGTCTAAATGAGGTAGGGCTCATAGGGATAAGATTAATTTCAACCTCCATGTGGATATTTCTGTTTTAGTTGTTATCTAAAACAAATAATTGCATAATTAAAGGGTGTGAAGACTCGCACAAAAAGAAACGTCTAATGCCGGTAATTTGACCTAGTTTCGAATGAGGTGTAACAGAAGTTTTATACACCACCATCATGCGTTCCGAGAAAACACACACACAGCTTGCTACCGTCGGTAATTTGACACTAGTGTATAGTCAGTACATACAGCTGCGGCCAATACCCACAGCACAGTATACAAACGATACAGCAATGGACCTCTCATATCCAGCTAAAGATAACAATTAAGGTATCACGTTTCATTACTGTCTGCATTTTGTAGCGACACAAACAAAACAACACTTGCAAGCAACAGAAAGTTAACTTTTTCAGATGGCCGCACGCGGTTTGGGGCGAGTCTTCAATGCCTTTAAACAAGCAGCTGAATATCATCAATATCTTCTTTTTCAATGTTGACGTTACACACGCAAATGTGCCTAACCTGTACCTAAGAATAAGATAGTAAGACTCGAGTAGACTAGTGTAGCAGGTCTCACATTAACAATAGTGTGGTAACAATGTTCAAGCCAAGTTGGTCCTAAATTACTGTTGGCTGTTGCCCTACACAGACAATTTACAACTCAGACACTCCTATAATGTTCGATGCTATCACAAAAATATACATATCGGCCAGCAGTAGTAAACACGATGACAAAACGATCTGATTAAGTGCATCCTAGCTCTACATAATGCCCCTTTGCCTTTCGACTTAGTTACAACATTAAATGTAGGCTAGGCTATTGCTAGGAACAGTCTTACCATTTTACGCTTTCTTTGGGGTGCATTTCCTTTACGTCGAACGTACAGTATGTATGGACATCCTACCGATTAATTATATTACTCATGTGAATATCATCTTTGTTCAAGAATAATTCTTACCAAGCAGCTTCTGTCATGTTTTGACGGCATCCTTCGTTTTGATCCTTCCCTTTCTTGTCGGTTTTGTAAATATTTGTTAATCACCCCGTCTAATGGTAACTAACAATAAAAATTTGGGCTAGCTTCGGTGTAATTCCCACAAAATTATCGCCATTTTCACGTTCGAGCTGCATCGTCTCGGCAATCAGCTGCTTTCAATTGGTAAGGTCACGGCTCAGTCTATTTTCAACGAGGGGGGAAGGATACATACATCTCGACTGAGTGTAAGGCAAATGAGGCAAACACATTTTTCTGCGCGTATAAATCCGATGGAAATGGAAAATTCACACAATCATGATTTTCTCACTTGACGTGTTCCTATTTTTTTCTGTGACGTTTTTTTGTTCGCTTTTTACTTGTGTTTACAAATATTCTTCAGAATTATCGTGGAATTTGCAATAACTATCGAATTATAGATGGGCATATAATTCAAAAGTTATTCCAAACTATTTGAAAACTGTAATTCACGATACGAATACAAGAATACCATTCTAATAATGAAATACTTGGCCTCTTACATGTATAGAAGCAGTCTTTCTTAACTTGTTTTTCCTCTCCCAACGATATGTTCAATGTAGGATGCCTATTCTCGCATATTCTCGTGTAGGCATATCAATAAATTACAAACCGCCGATCATGGAAAAAAAAATACAAATACTAACTGAAGCTTCATTTTCAATGTCACCACAAATTGATTGGGTTGTGAACTTGTGGTAAGACCGTAGGAGTAAGTTGAGAAGTAGCGTAAAAGAGTGATCAGGATGATTCATAGCAGACATATCTTCCCCCAGATATAGCTGTATTTGGTGAGTTTCATCTTTTCTATGAGTATGATTAATTTGATAAATTTGCGTTTCGGACGTCCTAAGATATCTGTCTAGTAAGTTCTGACATCAGTGTGATCGAGGGCATCATATGTTGCTCATTATTTATACAGTGAACTCACTATTTCACTCACTATTTCAGCAGAGAGACTATACAAATCGTTATTATAAGTTTGCATGTTAACACTGCATGGTTCTATACGCATAAACTAAATGCAGTCTGTACTCATTACCATAGATGATATATCCCAGCAAATTAACTTCTATCACGTATCAAAGTTGACCATTTACATTCATGTGTGATGGGATTGAACACATGTCCCCCTCCCCTCCCCCAACATCCCACGCGATTCTGATCCCACTTAAAGAAGGCTCACATTTGAAATGCAACACAAATTATCACCGACCTTTATCAAATTAACTTCATTTGTTTATCTCATTTTCCAAGCATTCTTTATCCACACTTGAACACTTAATTATTGCATCTGTATTCCAATCAGAACCAATCCATGTAGTATCAATTCCTAATGAGACTAAAAATTGAAGCCCAAAAAAAAAAAAGATACATACTAAATAAATAAACAAATGAATTAATGAATGAATGGATAGACGGACGGACGGACGGACGGACGGACGGACGGACGGACGGACGGACGGACGGACGGACGGACGGACGGACGGACGGACGGACG
>JAIPMN010004269.1:0-36203 GCA_020650975.1 Apostichopus californicus | reverse complement strand
TTTTGGCATTAATGAAACGTTGGCGCGCGCCGATGTGCCAAAATTATAGCATGACGTAAATATTGTATCTAGCAAGCAATGTTGACATGACCAATGTAGTAGTGGCATGACATGCTGATGTTGAATTTGACATGTTGATAGACGCAATGACATACTGTTTTTTGTTTCGACATGTCAATATGGAATTGTAACATGCTGATATCGAATTGTAACATGTTGATATCGAATTGGACACTTCACTTTCTTTTTCGACATTTATGGAACGTTTGGCTCTCCGTACTGTACCATAACTAAGTAAACCGCCACACTCATCAAACTACTCAAAGCAACATACCATTTACATGCACAGCCATACTCATCTAGTCATTCATAAGCCACATAACTAAGCATAAGCTAATAACTAACCATACTAACCATACTCAAGCAATCATACACACAATCATGATCATAAATCATAACAACAGTACACTATATGCCTGGTCTTACCCATTAGACACTGTGTCAAAAGTAGGATGCTGAGGGGGCTGCAGCTTCATGCAGCCAGGCTGCATATGACATCATATTTTGTGCTCTGCAGATTCATGCTTTAGACACTGCTGGTCTACTGAACTAACAACTCTTGTTTGATAGTGATTCAGCATTGCTGCAGGGGTTTTGCAGCTGCTGCAGCCTTATTCTCTAACAGGGTGCCTGAAGGAAACACACCAGTATGGCTAAACATATACACAACATATACATATACCTCATGATGTGGGAATTCCTCCTTGCCATCGACTACCCATGATCTCCAGAAGGGAATCGGGATGAAGAGAAACATGATGCAGAGGAAGATTGCTCCAGCTATGACACCAAGTGCCTCTGGACTGAAAGAAAACAAAACGGTAGAAAAATGGTTCATGTTCTTGGAAAAGTTGCAGTGTCGGTACAGAGTTATGCCGAACCTTGTAGCAAGTATTACACCAAATAAAAATTCCACTTGATGAACTAATGACTTAGACACCCTTGTAAAAGTTTTTCATGACATGGATGCTTACTGACAGATCTATGAAGATTTCCATCAAAACCTAAGCAATGAATTTCCAAGACACTGTTCCATATTTGTAGTCAAGGGTGTGAAGACTCGCACAAAAAGAAACGTCTCATGCCGGTAATCTGACCTAGTTTCGAATGAGGTGTATCAGAAGTGTTAGACACCACCATCCATCCCAGAAAGTACACACACACAGCTTGCTACCGTCGGTAATAAGACACTAGTGTACAGTCAGTACATACAGCTGCCATCAATACAGTGATGGACATCTCAGGTCCAGCTAAAGATAACAAGGTATCACAATTCATTACTGTCTGCATTTTGTAGCGACAAGAGAAAAACTTCACTTGCAAGCAACGGAAAGTTAACTTTTTAAAGATGGCGGCACACTGTTTGGGGTGAGTCTTCAATGTCTTTATGCACACGTTGCACAAAGATAGAAGGAACTTCTAAACTTTCTGACCTTCTCTTCTGTTGAGTTTGAAATGAAACTAAACAAGTCCATTTTGATAAACTGTTTCACTGGACATCCTGTAGTATTGCATGTACGTATCATGATATTCAAACTTAAACAATATAACTGAACAAATAAGCACTGCTTTAAAGGACCTTGTTAATTGCTGTCTGGCCTTTTATTCCAACGAATGTAGTCAAAAGATTTCTTGGCTCGATCAACTTGAACGACAATTTACAACCCACCACAAACTGGAAAAATATAGAATTTTTATTAGTGACTGCAACTTAGTATCCATGGTGTGTGGCGATGTTAACCTCCAGGACTCAGAGAACAACCCCACCCCCTCCCCCTCCCCTGTCACATGCAGGTCAGCTTCAACAACTTCAGGGCTAAATCAACTTCTTCTTTAAACTCTTAATCTGCTTGTAAGCATACCTGAACAAGAATTCTGCCCGAGATAGAAGCTTAGAGATATAGAAAATGGCCTCACATTTTCACACTGTTTAATCAAATACATCACATTTGAACAATTTTCTTTGGTTTTGTGGTAAATAATATGTAACATTGATCCTTTTGATGAAATTTTATGTTGCAAATATTGCCCACATCGGTACAGAGGAAAGCTGAGTGAATCATTCTGTCAATTATATTTTGATTTTGTTTCCATCCAGGGATGCTTCTCGATGTATCTTTGCTTCCACTAGTCACAGCTTAGAAACACCTAATACATAAACACTTACACTTTAACAGGTTCTTTCCCTGGTGGAACCCTCTTACTCATATCTTTGCCAAAGAGTCCAGCTTTAATGAACAGCGGATAAAACCTTGGCAAGACAACCATGGCCAGGATAAAACCCGCCAGAGATAAGGCTGCATTGATGATAAGAGGTTGGTCTAAAATATTTGTTAAAGCTTCCATCTGAGGGGGAAAATAGACATATGTACAATGATTATCATTGTTACAACAATTATAAGTCAAACACCATTCCAGTAGCTCCACATCCAGAACAAAACATGTTACTGTACAATGATTATAATTGTTACAACAATAATAGTTCAAACACCATTACAGTAGCTCCACAAGAGGAACAAAACATGTTACTGTACGACGATTATAATTGTTACAACAATAATAGTTCAAACACCATTACAGTAGCTCCACATGAGGAACAAAACATGTTACTGTACGATGATTATAATTGTTACAACAATAATAGTACAAACACCATTACAGTAGCTCTACATCCAGAACAAAATATGTTACTGTACAATGATTATAACTGTTACAACAATAATAGTACTACAAACACCATTCCAGTAGCTCTACATCCAGAACAAAACATGTTACTGTACGATGACTATAATTGTACAACAATAATAGTTCAAACACCATTACACTTAGCTCCATATGAGGAACAAAACATGTTACTGTTCAATGATTATAATTGTTACAACAATAATAGTACAAACACCATTACAGTAGCTCAACATCCAGAACAAAACATGTTACTGTACAATGATTATAATTGTTACAACAATAATAGTTCAAACACCATTAATTACAGTAGCTCAACATCCAGAACAAAACATGTTAATGTGCACAGTTTGCAGATGCTCTAAGTCTAGTGTAGTTATGGTATTGAAGACTGGCCCCAAGTGAAGTTTTCTTCTTGTCGCTACAAAATGCAGACAGTAATGAAATGTGATACCTTGTTATCTTTCATCTAGACCTGAGATGTCCGTCGCTGCTATGTACACTGTGTTGTGTGTAGTGACCATAGCTGTATGTATTGACTGTACACTAGTGTCTAATTACCGATGGTAGCAAGCTGTGTGTGTATTTTCTGGGATCCATGGTGGTGTCTAACACTTCTGTTACACCTCATTCGAAACTAGGTCAGATTACCAGCATGAGACGTTTCTTTGGGGCGAGTCTTCAATGCCTTTAACTTCTATAACATCACGACCATAGTACATTCTGACTTTGGACATCAATTTTGAGGCGTTGCAAGGGAGCTGATGGGTCATGGCTACTGTTAAGTTAGGTCTAGCCTAGGCCTAGTAGTAGTTAAGTTGGGCTAACTATAGAAGTATCTAACATGTATCTCTACCTATAGACCTTGCCCACTTATAAGCAAACGTAACATCCTATCCAAAGTTAAAAGTTGTCTGTCCACTGCTGTACTAGAAGTCCACTGCTGACATACAGTACTAGAAGTTAAGCCTAACCTTCGGTATGCTAAGTTATGCCCTAACTAAGATAAGTGCTGGAAATGAGCTTAAGTTAGCCCTATGCTATAGTTACTATAGGTTTCCTCTTCTCTCTGAAACTAAAATCACTCCGATTGATGAGTATTCATGACTTGATATCTCGAAAATACCTTCAGCTCTGGCCTCTTTCTCTGATATTGCGAGCATCAACGATACAGCTGCTGGAATGTGAAGTGGTTGATGCAATTTTCTGGCTGTTTGCGAAATCCGTACGTTAGTTCCCGTTCTGTCCGTATCAGGTATAGGCTGTGAAGAGCTGAACCCTGGACAACCCACTCATGCTATCATAACGTTAGTAACGTGTCATTGACACATACTTTACTGTACACAAGTCAATAGAAACTAAACGTTGATTTTGAAAAGTATCGGACTTATTCGTACTTAATTTACGCTGACTTATTCTACATGACCGGAACGCTACCAAGTTAAATCTTTGTTCATTTTATTTCATCTGCAACTTAGGATATGAATTTAACTTTGTAAATGTCAATGTCAATATATGATTTACCATGCAAGGAGGTATAGCGTCAAGCAAAGATGGTGGTTTATTGTATCAAAGATATTTCACCTTCGGAGGTGAAATATCTTTGATTGTATTCATAATCCTACTCAGATCAGGTGACATCAGGTGACACACAGTCGGGATGATACATTTTGTGATGTCAAGTTGGAGATATTGTGAATAATCATCCACTGAGAGCGATTTTGGGATCATTTTGCAGTTAGGTGTTAGGTTAAAGAGTACAGTCCAACCTACTGCACATACTGTTTATATTGAAATGGACGCAAGGAGACTAGATTAAGGTTTTTCTTTTCTTTTTCATCCAAGGTAATATATGGCTATTGGAAGCGCTGAAAGTGATGGCGGTAGTCACGTTTATTGCTCTAACAATCCTGTTCCACAATTGTTTCCAATTGGGTGCTCGATCAAGCTTGATTTTGAGTTTTTCATAAGAGTTGAAAAGTTAGACACCGAGGCCTGGACGATGGGTCCAATGGTATCGGATACTCCCTTCCATTTGAAGGCCTTCATAGCAATATATGGTAACATATATACAGCTAGCTATATATGCATCAGTTCAGTAAATATGTCATTAAAAAAATGTTTTTACAGACTGAAAACAAAGTCATGCAAATTGTTATGATGATTCCGGAATTGACCAGTATAGGGAAGAGTACTTTTATGCGTAACATTTTTACTCTGTATTATCGTAGAAACAGTTAATTTCTTTGACGTCACAAAGAACTTTCAGTGGAAAATCGAAAGAATTTGCCGATGGGAATATTATAATTATAATATTATTTTCGTTGCATAATTGCTGCATTCCGAGTCAGATTTAGATTACAAATTAGGTCTCAAAGGTTGCGCTAAATTGCTAATACAAATACTCTTCAATTTTTGAGAGTTTGAAAGGGAGGGGATCGATCGAGGGGCACTCCGCGGAGGAGCTTCAGATTCTCCACTGCGGACAGGGGGCCCCTGCATGCTTCCGTGCGCCGCAGCGTACCTGAGCACACTGCGGACAGGTGGCACCCTGCATGCTTCCGTGCGTCGCCGCGTACCTTACCACCCTGCATGCTTCCACCCTGTGGACAGGTGGCCCCCTTGCATGGGTGGCCCCCTGCATGCTTCAGTGCACTGTCGTTTACCTTAGCACCCTGTGGACAGGTGTCCCCTGCATGCTTCAGTGCACTGTCGTGTTTACCTTAGCACCCTGTGGACAGGTGGCATGGGTGGCCACCTGCATGCTTCAGTGCACTGTCGTTTGCCTTAGCACCCTGCGGACAGGTGGCCCCTGTATGCTTCAGTACACTGTTCAGTGAGTGAGTACACACATACTTTAGTACACACGAACCTGGAGTACATGCGTACTTTAGTACCCTAGCTGTGTACCCCACAATACAAAACAGTACACTACAGTACACCACAGGACACTATAGACCACAGTGCACAGTAGCTTTGATCAATTGCGAGATACAGGAAGGTATCGTACGTACACAATACAAACAAAATTGTAGCAGGAACGATGAGATTAGGCGAAAGCTGTTATTACTTCAAAATTAAAGTAAACAACCTCACCTAAACTATATATCCTAAAAATTTAATAAGATATCCAAACTTAAAATGCTTTACTTCACTGGATAAAACCATTAAAATATCTCTTTTTATTAGCAGTTAAATGATTATGTATGTGTACGCGCGCACGCGTGTTCAAAACATGTATTATACGTTGGTTCGTAACTATATGCTTAATTATGATTGACCTATATACGTAATAATTACAATCACGCATTACAGTTATTCAAAATGACGCATATATAAACCAATCAAATCATAATGCATACTTTGAACCTACAGAAAAAAAAGCACACAAGAACAAACAAAAAATAATCAAAAGCAAAACAATAGCAATATCAACAAACCACAATTTCTATGCAACAAACAAACCCAAACACATATGCACGCACACACGCAGACTTTGACTGCGTAGTTAGCTGGCTACGGCAAGTAACCACAAACATCACTGGACCGATCGTGTAGAGTATGATTCCTCTTCTACAACTTCCATCAATGATGCAATGGTGCTAATACTACTACTACTACTAATTATGACCACACTATTTCATATGGTTATCCTCCAGTGTAGATCTTCTTTGATAAGAAAAGGTGGTTAATTGAGTGATCTCAGCAGAAGGTCACCACCAACAGGCTGGTTGCTGAGAAAATAAATCACACACATTAATGGCCGCAAGGCAGATTAATGATTAATTTACAACATTTTGGCAACACTGAAGAAAAATGTTAGCAACGATTTTACCATCAGAAATTGGTGCTATACCAGGGCTTATAGTTCATGTAGTATATCTCTTAATGCGGCAAAACGGCGAGAGCACGTATCACCAAAGACATAGTTACAGAGAGGTATCGACTCATGTTTAAGGTGGCATATACTGTTAGAGTCTATATCGCCCGATTGATCTCCTCCGGAAAAGTGCCAAAAAGCAGCAGGAGGACATCTTTTTTTGACTAGTTATCAATCATGATCTAGTTTTTTTGTGGCTTGCATGTTGAAGAGCATGAATGGAAGTACATGTGGTGAACAAATTGGGTCAATTGAGGCAATTTTAGACCCCTCTAGGCCTCCCAGGAGCAGCGTACGAAAATTGTTTACTACTGAGTGAAGAGGTTTGTTTACAAGTGACGAAAACTTCCGGCTCGGATAGCAAAATATCTACATTGTCATGGTACGCAAAATGATGGTGCAATGAAAGGCCAATTTGTCAGCTATCCGGTGATGGGTAGCGTTCAGCTAGTGATAACTTCTATCTAGACTTAGAGACCACATTACTTTTGTGATTTAGTGTGTAAGTCAATGGGGCTTTGAATGGGCGTATGGTACCATTGAGTAGTAGCGACTCCATTTTGGAGTAGTAGCACCTTCCGTTTAGGGTTGTAGCGCCACTAATTTACAGTAGCATCGTCGCCTGTAGTAGTAGTAGCATCGCCTATTTAAAGTAGTAGCGCCACCTGTCTACAGCAGTGGCGTCACTTAGGAGTAGTAGCACCTCCTGTTTATAGTAGTACTAGCACCTCCTGTTTAGAGTAGTAGCACCTCCTGTTTAGAGTAGTAGCACCGCCTGTTTAGAGTAGTAGCAGCTCCTGTTTGGAGTAGTAGCACCTCCTGTTTTGCGTAGTATCACCTCCTAATAAGAGTAGTAGCACCCCATGTTTAGGGTAGTAGCACCTCCTGTTTAGAGTAGTAATGCCACCTGTATTCCTTTTTGGCGTTCCATAGTATACAGGGGGACAGTGGTACTGTTTCTCTCACTGTGGTATCAACATAGAATCCTAATAAATTTCTATGGGTATCAAAGACTCAACATCTAGTCAGCCCATAGATTTTTGTTTACGTACTAATGTAGCAGGCTACATCACACAGCACAGAGGATAAACAAACATAAAAGATAGAAATAACATATAATGAATAAATATAACTTCATTTGCTTGTCCGCATATAAGTTATGGTAAGCATCTCTATGTTTTCCCTGATTTACGTTTACTTTGCTCAACATCTAATTTGCAAAGTATTAACCTGTTACAATGTTAGGTCGATGGTAGACTTATTCTAAGGCTTCAATTAGTATAGGACTAACGTTCTTTACAGTACATACGTTACAGGAGACTTACATTATAACTAGTGTACTTAGTATAGGCTAGGTCTAACTCAGTGTTCGGAAAGTCAATTGTAGGGCGAACGTTGATACTAGAATACACATGTTACATGAGACATCAGTGTTGTATAAAAGTAGCATGGTTGGCCCTAATTTAGAATCAGTGCCCATAAGTACATAAAGTACACCTCATACATTGTTTTCATGTGACAGTGACAATGTTAGGGTAACAAGGTGAGGGTCAATAGACACCTCTATTCCAGTCAATGATTCTTAATTAGTACCGTATGGTTATATTGAAAACAGCGCACTTAAACTTAGATCTGCTTTATTGGCTCCAATTATAGCACACTATAGCTAGTAAAGTTTGT
Source organism: Apostichopus californicus (assembly GCA_020650975.1). Taxonomy (NCBI): domain Eukaryota; kingdom Metazoa; phylum Echinodermata; class Holothuroidea; order Aspidochirotida; family Stichopodidae; genus Apostichopus; species Apostichopus californicus. Next base: position 27,901 of record JAIPMN010004269.1, on the reverse strand, counting down.
GATTATGTAATTGACCTGCCACGCTCATATATCTACCTCAGGCGCTACTTAGTAGCCTGCATAGTTTCTTAACATTAGGCTCTTTTTGTAAACACTGTGTGGAAATATGTTCATCTTTACAGTCTAGTTAATCATACAGCGTTCACACAAAGACCCTCACACAAGAAAAAAAAAATATGAGGCAGGCGTTGCAGACTTATCGGAAAAAGTAGGTCATTTTACAACCTACACGTAAGCAGGTCCATTGCGTAATCTCAAGAAATGTTCCATGATAGCGTGCTATGGGGTCTATCCAGCAGACCTTTAATGCCTCCTATATTATGCATTCGATCTTGACATTGGAAAGAATCTTGTTTGGTAGGCCTACCTTATATCCTAAATAATCACACAATGATGTTATTATTTACTCAGGTACTCAATAGTCATAGGCTACATCTATACCATTGTATTGATTCTCCACTGCACATGTTCAAGTTTACTTTATTGGAAGGAAATCTTGTTTGATAGGCCTACGTTATATCCAAAATAATCTCACAACATTGGCATTATTATTTACTCAGTACTCAATAGTCATAGCCTACATCTATACCATTGTATTGATTCTCCACTGCACATGTTCAAGTTTACTTCGTTGGAAAGAAATCTTGTTTTGGTAGGCCTACGTTATATCCTAAATAATCTTACAATGGCGTGATGACTTACTAGGGTACTCAATTTAGTCAAACTGTATATAATATAGCCTACATCTACCCATGTATTCATTCGCCACTGTACCCGTTCAATTTGACTTTGACATTTTACATGGCTGTGATCTTTTCCAGCCTCATACAGTATGCTATATTAAAATTAGACTTACATTTATTGTGTACATTTACGAACTGCATTAACATTGCATAGTATGTAATTTAAAAGTTACAGGGATTTCCCCATAAAATTGGAAGTATAGTTCCCGACTTGTAGCAGCATATATATATGTCATCTTGAGTCATTTCTTAAATTGTTGATTCCTTCTCCCCTTTGATTCATAATTCTAGGGCCACTCCTGACAGGATTTTCGAAACCAAACCAAATATTTAAATTTCTTGCTGTACAGTTATTATAGTTAGTACATGTACAGTAAAAATCCTTGAATAGCCTTAGCTGTCTTTTGGCATTCGCCACACTAAAGTTCTTCCTAGTCTATTATTACAGATTTTTAGCAAGTACAGCAAGTCTCCGTGTAGACATTTTAATGTTTTACTCATGAAAATTTAAATGCAGTTGCATTCATGTACTAATATTATTATTATTTTTCTTCCTATTCTTTCTTTCAGAAATTAAAGGTTCTCCTTTGAAACCAAACTGACAACTTGAGGTTCTTAAAATTTGGCAAGGCCTCTATCAGGGCCTGCTACATTCAATACTCTGGGACATCTGTATAGTATGCAGAGAAGAATTTTGTTTTTATTGTGAATAAAGCAGGTTATCAGAGATCTCAAATATGGATACCAGCCCCTTGGATGAATCTAGCGTTGAAAATGGCTGCTTGGTTTGTTCCGATCGAGCGACGGGATGCCATTACTCTGTGATGACCTGTGAAGGTTGTAAAGGATTTTTCAAGCGAACGGTACAGAAACAACTCTCATATACTTGCCGAGGGGGATCTCAGGAATGTCATATAAATAAGCAAAACAGAAACAATTGCCAGTTTTGTCGGTTCCAAAAATGTCTGCAGGTTGGCATGAAGACCGATGGTGAGGATAATATTTGATTGTATGTACTGGAAATTGTAGTATACTAAGTGTTTAAGTATGTACATGTATATTGTGTATATATGTACTGGAAATTGTAGTATATGTACATGTATATTGTGTATATGTACTGGAAATTGTAGTATACTAAGTGATTAAGTATGTACATGTATTGTGGCATAGGTCCCATATGATGGATATTACAGTAAAATTTGTGACTGAGTAGGCATGGATTGTGGCATAGATCCCCTATGATGAGAATTATTGTAAAATTTGTGATTGAGTATCCATTTATTGTGGCATAGATCCCATCTGATGGATATTATAGTAAAATATGTGAGTAAGCCATGGATTGTGGCATAGATCCCATATTGTGGAAATTATAGTAAAATTTGTGCGTATCCATGTATTGTGGTACAGTTTCCATATGATGGATATTGTTTAGTAAAATATGTGAGTATCCATGTATTGTGGTATCTAGGTTCCATATGATGGATATTATATAGTCAAATATGTGAGTTGCCATGTATTGTGGCATAGATCTCATATGATGGAAATTGTAGTAAAAGTTTTGACTGAGTATCCATGTAACGATGCAAGACCTTGAGCACAAGACCTCATCTGTTAATGTTCCAGGTATCAGACGTTAAGTGAGTTCCTAACTTGGTACTGTTACTTAAGGCTGCATGGTTTTTGCTGAAGTAAAACCCAGTTCATGTTTAATTCTAAAACCAGTATTAACCGAAACACTGGTTTTCATACAGGCTTAACTACAAGATTTGCTCAATTGTTATGTTTGTATGACGTAGGCTATAATCTTCAAAGCTAACCTTTGACAGACTTTCAGCTTTATTATGCAGCAAACAGAACTACATTCCATAAAGCTCATCTCTTGAGATCTAGTTTGCCTTCTAAATATCCTTCTTTATAATCTTATATCTCAAATGAATGTTTACCTGCATATATGCACGTGATGATGACGTCAGCTTCTAATTCCCAAGCCTAGAATAATTCATGATCTAATAGCGGTATCGGAAAACAAGCTATGTTTTATTTGAGAGAATGAAAATGCCATACGAAAGGTTCCAGGTTGGCCTACTTAAGGTTGTGTAATCATACCAAATCACCTGTTTTTATTTATTTTAATTTTTTTATCAACAGTAATCTATCGTTTACATTCTTCTAAAATAACATATAAGACAATAATATAAGACCAATACTGGCATATTCCATAAGGCTCAGTTGAACACGTACAGTATGCTTTGTACAGAACTAGTAATGGTCTATGTGACAGCATTTTTTTTATCCACCTTCAAAGGCTCAAATATTAGGGAATGAAACTAAGTTAACCTTGTATTCTTTGCTTTGAAGCTGTAGGCTATGTTATATGTTAGGGGAAGATGTAAATAAAGAGTGCTTGTATCATGAGAGGTTCTGCAATAAATTGAAACAAATCATGCAAGACCCAACACCCTTTGTTTCAGCACTACAATTACAACCGCTCTGGACTGCGTTTATGCCCACCTTGTGCACTAAGAGGCCGCTACAGATACTCATTTGTGCCTTATTCTATCCATATATTTAATTTACAAGTGAGAAGATAAGTTTCTTATTTGTAGGACTTGCTGTATATTTGTTTGTATTACTGTATGTGTATCGCAGTCTATTGATACTTATACTATTGCTTTTTTTTTCTTTTCTTTTTTCAATGATGACCTGTGTAAGCCAAATTTCCGATTGTGGACAATAAATTCAAATTCAATAATATTGTCCAGTGCTTCCAATAACTACTAGAAGTGCTGTACCAGTACACACTTAGCCTTTCATCAGAGTGCTTAAATTCCTCATCTCATTTTCAGCGGTCCGGGAAGATCGTATGCCAGGAGGAAGACCTAAGCCAAAGAAGTGCAAAACAAGTGAGGATTCACCACCACCTGAAGCGGCAGACACTTCATCTCAGGAGAAACCAAATTATACAGATACGGGGCAGGAATTACAGTCTATAGACTGGAGGGCTGATCTTCAGCCAATAGTAGAGGCTCAACCAGAACTCATTCCCATTACAGACGGTGGGCTTACATGTTCCTCTTCTACCTTTATATATATATATATCTTCTAAGTGACTATTTCAAATATGAAAGAAGGTTACTGTAGAATATTAAAATGTTCTTTGTCAAAATAATAAAAATTAATCAGTTAGTATTGTGCCAGTCTGATGCCAGTTTGATTCCACTGGTTGTTGTTAATATATATATGGTAGATTGTGATTACTGCCAAATGCAAAAGGAATCCATGCAAATGAACACCGTGATTGCATACATGTGAGTACGTACAATATGTAGAAGGTGTTTGTGGAAAGCTTTGGCTTGTACAGTCTTCAACTCAAAAACTGCATGGTGCTTCATTGTTTCAATCGCATACTGGTATTTCCAGTCTTTAATAGTCAGTAAATGAACCCTATATACTGTATTGGTCAAAATAATTTGAGGATACCAGCAGTATCAAAGTCAAATGTTATAAAACTCTAGATATAACTTCAGAAGGAAACCTTAATACCTTAATACGTGGTATGAGAATCCAACTAAGTGAGTACAAGAATCCTACATGGTTTTTGCAAAGAGTTCAGATATCATGTAAGGTCCACCAGAGGTGAATGAATAAAAAACCTTGTCATAACCTAAAAATACAAACCTTGGGAGAACTTCCTACTGTGTATGTGAATCCAACTTCTGCGATGTAAACTAAGCACAATTTGGAACAATTTCAATATAATTTGAGTCTTTTCCCACTTTGAGCTGGGAAAAAATGACCTGGTCAAAGCCAGGTTTGTATCGCCCGGTTGAAACCGCGATTGAAACTGATTGACCAGCGGTCAGAATATACTTTTTTTGCTTCATTGCTGGTCCATGGACACTTCACATCTTAAACATTGATGGTGTCTCCCCAGTAAACCGTTTTGAATACCAACATTTAAAGATACTGTATTTTTTGGTTTGAAGGAATTTCAACATGGTTGGCCTTTCAGATGGGTGTGTCTGTTTCCACTGACATTGATAACATGTACCTATCAGTGATCTTTCTCTCACGCAGAGTAAAGCAACATGTTCAAATCTTTGAAGAGTTCTAGATAACTGTTTTGTAATATGATGTACAGTTAATACAGTACCTTTAATATGGTAATTCACAGAATTAGGATACTTCAAGAGTTCTTATGAGGATTAATTGACAACGTTCGGATAAACATCTGTTCTCTGTCAAAACAATAGCTGCCAGCAATTTTCAAAATTTAGAGATTGTGTATAAATAGCTGTACTCGTTAACTTAACAGTCATGCCTGCCTCTCCTAATGAATTGAAGAATGAAAACATCAGAAATAATTTAGTACTTCTACTTCTGTGTACATAGTAGTTTCGAAGGATTCACAACTTTTTTAGTAACTTACTGTAAATAGTAGGTCATCTATGAAAGTCATAACTAATCATGTCTGTCTAGCTTTATATTTTTACATCGATGCAGAAATGTGTTAAGAGCTGTTATAGAATGTGCTAAATGGATAAGAGGGTTGACACGTCTGCAATATTTGTCTTTGGGTGTACATGTGAAGTCTGTGAAAAGCTGTTCATTATTTAACCAGTTATCACTAAGGTTTTATTAATTTATACTGTCCTTTTCTTATTGATAAATTAAGCTATTCAATGGTACCTTTCTTTTAGGAATTGAACCTGAGAACTGTTCCTTGAACGAAATGATGAAAGTTGGCTACATGGAACTCAACATGGTCATACAGTGGGCTAAGCGCATCCCGGGCTTCGCAAAAATCTCGCTAGAAGATCGGATAAGTCTCCTCAAGGCATCCTTCATGGACATTTGTGTGCTGCGTGTTTCATACAGGTTTGTACTAGTGTGTTAGCATATATCTAGTATGAAGTAGAAAGAAGGTAGAAATGCCCCCCCCCCTCTCTCCCCATCTCCTGGTCCTACCCCATCCTACACAGGTGCCAAGAAATAAAGAAAAAAGATTTCACCAGACTTAAATAGGTTTTACTTCCCTACACCACTTCCCATGAGCATAGAGAAGAGCATTATGATCCCCTAGTTGGCCAAGCACTACAGACCTGTTTTGGAGGATTCATAGGTCACAGAGGTTTAAAGCCATCAGGCACCAACCCATTCATCATCTTTAGCTTGAATGACAAAGATCTTTGTGAAGAATAACTCCCCCCGCCCCTCCCCCCTCCCCAAGAAAAACAGTAAAAGGGACCAAAAACCCATCCATCACCTTTAGCTTGAATGACAGATATCTTTGTGAAGAATAACCCGCCCCTCCCACACAGTAAAAGGGGACACCAACCCTCCATCATCTTTAGCTTAGATATGTCAGAGATCTTTGTAAAAGAAAAGGCCTGCTGACAAATTCGAAAAAGGTTGCAATATTTAGAAGATATTTTAGTAAAAAGTCTTGTCTGGAGCTGTTATTTTGTTAATCTGTGATGTCAGATTGTCACTAGGATCCAACCCTTTAAGTTCTCTTTTTGGTTACAATGATAATTATAACCAATGCAGTGATGATGGCATGGGGCTGTGGGTGTGCGTGCGACGCCCAGCTTGTAAACACGATATCTCAAGATAGGAACCATTGATACTATCATATGTCAATGCGTCATATCAAGAGCAAGAATCCTGTTGTTTTATGTGGAGGGCAAAGGTCATCTGATGTCACCAGACTTCAAAATTGAAATCCTTGTAAATGCAATATCTCAAGTTAGGAAGCATGGCTAATTTATGCTTGGCATGTGGATGCATTATAGTAAGAAGAAGAAGAACTTCTTGAAGGTCAAAGGTCACCAGAGGTCAAACACTGAAAATAAAAATTTAATTTACATAAGATCCTTAAATTTTCCTCCCCTAAGACAATCCTTCTCAACAAGGACCCTTAAACCTTCCTGCAAGAGGCATTTCCAGATATTTTCCTTGATTTGTCAAGCAGATCCCAGGATCTCCCTCCACACACACTCAAGTTTTCATCTACTTTGATTCTACACGAGGACCAAGCTATTGAACTGGGTTGGCAGCCAGAGTTAATCAAGGGAAACATCGAGTATGTCAAACGTCTCAGAGACTTGAAGTTGGACCTACAGGAGTACGCAGTAATGTCCGTTCTTGTCCTTTTCTTTCCTGGTAAGATCCGGTTCAAATTCAGCAAAATTATTCTGGAGTAGACCAAAGTAGTATATTCTCCTAGTGTTCATATTGATATCTGTGTGAAAAGTTTCCCAAAGATCGGTTTCTTAGTAATATTTGTAAATTTGAAAATTTTTTACCGGTTACCCAAGTTTCTGTTTCTGGCGACCAAAGTCAATTTTAGAGGTTGTCCGGTTGACGGCTGGTTGTTCATATTAAAATCATATTGCAGTGTAACTAACTGCCCTCAAATAAGGTAAATTCAGTATTACCCTGCATCGCATTAGTAGATAGTTGTAGGCCTATGGTCCACCAGGGGAAGGGGTGTTCTTATTGGCCCAAAGCTGGTGTTCAACTCACCACACCTACACATCTCTCCTACAGTGTACATATTGATCATTCTTTGTTGTTTTGTTATGTTATTTTTGAAAACCAAATTTGCTGTTCAGACTACCAGACAGTGAGACCTGGTTGTCCTGTTTATAAATATTTATATTTATACTGGAAATAAATAAATGAAAAAAAAGAAACCCAGATATAGCCCTTACAAATTTACAATGACTTGAAACAAGTTGAACACTATAATGAATGCCTACCATTTATACCACCAAGGATAAATTCAAATTTTGTGTGAACATTTGGGTTTACATGCAAGTTAGCAAGTCAAAGAACCCTGTTACATTAGCTAGTAAGACAACCCTGGTTTTTTTATTGGGAAGGGTTGGGGTGGGGGGGTGGGCTAATTCACTTGAGGTCAACAGAGGTCTACGTCTGTGCAGAGAAAGCGTTTCCAAAATTTTTGGAAATGTTGATATTTTTCTTCTTCATTGCTTGTGTTTTGAAACCTTTTAAACATTCTTCTCTGTTTTAGATGCTGCTGGATTGAAGAGTCGAGAGAGAGTCATGGAAATGCAATCCCACTACCTCGAATGTCTTCGTCTATACCAGCTTCATCAATACGGATCCAAGGGCCTCAAACGTTACGGGAAGTTTCTACTCCGATTGCCGTCGCTACGAGTGGTCAGCGCCAAAGCTATGGAGAATTTCTTCTCGTTAAGGTTGGATGGGAAGATAGAGATCACAGCTCTTGTGCAGGAAATGCTAGAGATGAGGGTATGACATAACATGTCCAATGCAAGAAATGGCAAAAAATTTTATCACGCTCGGCAACGGTCGCACAGTCTCGAATAGGAAAAGAAGAGTTAAAGTGCAAACGTGAAAATAAGGAACTTTTTGGTATGTAAATGTCATGAAACTGATGTCCAAAGTGCTTAATATTCGAGCAAAGGTTTTCTTGGCAAAGGGTGTTTTTTCATTACTTGGGGAGATACAACTTAATGCTACAGTATTCACAGTGTCTGAGAACTTTTTGGTACGTAGATGTCATGAAACTGATGTCCAAAGTGCTTAATATTCCAGCAAAGGTTTTCTTGGCAAAGGGTGTTTTTTCATTACTTGGAGAGATACAACTTAATGCTACAGTATTCACAGTGTCTGAGAACTTTTTGGTATGTAGATGTCATGAAACTGATGTCCAAAGTGCTAAATATTCCAGCAAAGGTTTTCTTGGCAAAGGGTGTTCATTCATTACTTGGAAAGATACTGCCTAATGCTATAGTATTCACAGTGTCCGTGAACTTTTGTCAATTGGACTTTAACGATATGTCAGAAGCATGCTTCTTTACCAAAAGCTGCAAAAGTTGGCACAAAATCTTGCACTTATGAGGATGTTCTTGGGCATCCTACTGGCCTACACACAGCACACTGCTGAATCCAAGCAGGTTTTAGCTTTCCGAACAGCAAATCTGGTTCGATCCCCAAAATATGTAGCCAAATGAGAGAGAATAAGTGATATGTTACACTGTAGGAAAGATGTGGTTGTTTTGGTGAAATAGAGCACTAGCTTTGGGCCAGTAAATGTCACCTTTGGGTGGACCATAGGCCTACCATTATTTTTACTTTATTTCAGTTTCTCACTGTTTATCATGTTATTCATGTCTCAGAAATGAAACTATCAGAAATCGTGATACATTACAGGGCAATTTAAACAACAGCTTGTCTGTTCAATGACCACAGAAGCTGAGTTTGGTCGCCCGAATATAAATTGAAAATAATGCTGATTGGAGAAGTATGATCACTATCCCTTTTAAAATCAGCGGCAAAATACGAGTTGGATTGAAAAGTACTTGTAAGTATGACGGAAAAAAATTGCAATTGACAAATGGGAAATACCCTGAACAAGGGCTCCTCACAGCTAGCTAACATAGCAGTATTACAGTGTTAACAAACTGTTTGTGGAAAAGTTATTTTGTCTCCTAGTTAGGTAGTGAGAGCACATTTCAAGTTAATGACATCCAGTATAGAACAGGCCTGTGGTTCAGATAAGCCTTACTGGAGGAAGAACATACTATGAGCAACAGACTCAATCATAGAGATTTAAAGAATTGTTTTTGTCAAATTTTAGAAGGCTTGAAGTTTTGATCCTAGCAGGATCATCGTCAGAGGCACGCTAAAACGAAGTTAGTCTTTGAATAGTCTGCCTCTAAAGAAGATCCTGTGAAGGGTTGAAATATCCGGCCTTTTAATCTTCGATGCCTTTAACCTTAGAAGCAGACTTTTTACAGGATATACGCAATTTGTTTAACAGCTCTCTTCTCTCAACCGATCGTTTGTACCAGTCTTGGCATTTCGAAGTTGCCTCACAAGGAAAATCAAATGGTACGATATGGGGGGTGATGTGTCGATATGACTATCCTAGACTTGAGTAAAACAGTAGTCACTCTAAAACTTTTACAGGAAGTTTCTCCCTGTATACTCCTTTTGTTGTTGGTGATGAAATGAAAGAAATTCATAATTTTAAGGATAATGAAAGATTGCGGCTTATTTTGAAAATCTTGGCTTTCGATTCACAGTTGGTCTTTCGTTGATGTCACCATGTGCGCACATGGCTAGTAGTTTTTTCAACACGTAAAAGAACGCACAACACAGACGAGGCCCCTCAAAGGTGGGAGAGGAATAAGGGGGGCCAAAGGGGACAAACAAAATAACAGATAATATCAAAAATGATAGCACAGGGTCAGCATATATTTAAAGTTTTATTAACACTGAATCAATATTGATAGCCATTTTTTTCTTAAATTTTATTGTTTGTGTGTTGTTGGGGTGTTTTTTTTTTCATTATTAATATAATTAAGAGAAAAAATTTGGTGATAAATTGAGATTTTATGGTTGTATATTTTCATTCTCACTTGTAATTGTACAGTTTGTATATAGCACATTTGCAAAATACATGGTTATTAATAGATAATCTTGTTTTGATATCAAGCAGGTTATATAAGTACTAATATTACCAAGCCTGTTGTAAGATTAAAAGGAAGGTGTACAATGTATAGTTCAGAGAGGTGCATGGGGGGGGGGGGGTTACTGGGTAAGTTCAACTTTCAGGTTCATAGCTTGTTGAATTACTGAGATATCTATAACAGCTACTGATTAATAAACTTGGTTCATTTTATTCAGAGTTTACCTTATCTTGTAGTAAAAGGTTGTCAGTATCGGCCCCTAATATGGTAAGAAAATGAAAAATTGGTCATTCATCCTCCAAATTTAAGAATCATATTTACTCAAACCATTGAGGCATTCTTTCCTCACTGATGAGTCAAAACTACCAGGTATGAACTTAAAAATTTTTTTTTGCAAATTTAGAATGATTTGGGCCAATAACTATCGTATAGTAATTATGTCAGACTTATATGTTGTTTTATTTCATTAATAATCAGTATCATACTATAGAGCACAGAGTTAATGCCCATTGTGCTATGCCTATTTCCAGTATTCGTTGTGAGTGTATGCGTGGAACCTTGTTGCACTGTACCAAGTGTGCTAGTCGGATCTCTTTCTTCGGTCTTACTTCTTGGTTGTCCAGACAGCAAATTTGGTTGTCAGAAAAAAATGTAAAGTACAACTGATGGTAGAATTCAATTTGCCTATATTTGATGTAACCAACCAGTAGTCGACGGGATGACCTCCATTGCTGATTTGGAAATGGTCCGACCAGAACGTTGGTCGCATCGGACCATTTCCACTGGAATATGGCAATTTGATGTGCTAGCTTGTCCTCAACAATGTGAGTGTGTCTAATCTCAGCACTGAGCAAGCTATGAAACTATTATTCCTCTAATACTAATATACCTTTGGCTTTTCATTCCCTCAAAAGTCGATGGAAATTTTCTTGCCAAGAATGCTAGAACATTAACTTGTTTCCTCCAGGATTTTATTCTTTTTCATTGGGGGGGCGGGGGGGAGGGTATTTTTCATCTCAATGTAACTACTGCAACTTGAATACTACCTCGATACTGAAATCACATAAGAATGCAGTCACATTCTCCAATTTATGGTGGAAAGGTCCAATTTTTTGGATGTGATTATTCAATGATTAATTTAACTTATAAAAATAATGATCAAAATTTATACAGCAATGGTGATAAATTATATATAATAAGTTATTAAAAGGTTTCTGGGTAACATGAATCCTTGGAATGAAATTAAACATAAAATATGCTAAAATTCTGGACTGCTCCTTTAAGGCTAAACTAACAATGACATTGGCTCCTCAGTGCAGGGCTTAATTCATGTGAATCTATTGTTTTATAAATGGTAATAATCCGTCTACAACAATTTCTTTTTCGATGGTGTTAAGTCAAGGACCCCATGTAGGGCAAATTTGATACTGCTCCGTGGGCCGTAGAAGAGGGAGGCCATTTGTGGGCCACAGGTTGCACAGGCCTGGTTTAAAGGGTCATTTCTCAAAAATTTATGTTCATCCGTATTTTGAGAGCATTTCTGTGTGATTGTGTGGAAATTACATGTCACTTGAAAGTCTAGACAGTGCTGTCACATGAGGAAGTCACTATTTACCTCCATAGATAAGCGATTAACAGCTAAAAAGAATGAAAAAAGTATACATATATGTCAGCACTTGTGATGTGTTGTGATGATTCATCGAATTATTAAAGAAAACAGAATGTTTGATATTGCTAACGTATTACGTTAATTGATGATAATGGTAGAAATCAGTTTGAAATATCTTATACTACCTCAAAGTGAAGCTCTTTATTTCCCAAACTATAGTTAATTACCAGGAATGTGATAAACATGCTTGATGGTGTACATGGACTAGTTTAGTGACATTCCAATTGTCACAAGCTGAGTTGAGGTTTGTTGGACAGACTTCTTACAGACTCAATTTTTTTTTTTTAAACTTGACGAGTTTTCGTGATCATTTTGCTTTTCACTCTTTTAGAATTACACTGTTTATATTATCTCAATGGTTAACAATTTATGTAGGTGTTTTGAGAATTGTGGTACTTGTTGAACAAAGAATGGGTGAAAGGGTACCAAGGGTTCAGATTTTTGAGTTGTACGGCTCAGCAAGTTTGTAGCGATTATGCTAAATTGCATCGCCAGTGAGCTATGTTATATCAAGGTAAATGGGGCTTTGGTGGTATTTCATTTGGTATGCGTGTCACTTCATTGTCGTTTTGTTCTTAATTTTAACCTTAACAGCAAGTGAGTTCTGTATTTTTGGTTGGCTGTAACTAATGTTTTGATTCTTTGCATATAGAATGCATATGATGGTTATGCCCTGTGAATCTGTGTACACATATGTGTCTGTGCACGTGTCTTATTTTTTAAAAATTTTTATGTCACGCTGTCGACGGACGTGTATACAGGATAACACACCATCATTGTCACACAGTCGTTGTCTGCAGGAGTTAATGGCTCGTTGCCACTTTTCGCTGACTTGGGTAGATTCTGTTCAAATGGTTGAAGGTTGCAATTATCTGTGATGATCAAAGGACCAGTAATTCACTCATATTCTGGTTCTGAGTTACAGTGATTCTTTGATGAATAAAACTGAGTTGACAGAACTGATCAATGAAATATTTGAACATTATGCCAAAGAATCACAACTCTCTCTAGTTAGTTGTCTCTACATTTTCCTTTCAAATGATTGCACTATTTATTTTTCTTGTTTCAAACAAAGAATAAATATGAAAATTAATAGAAAACAATTGTGGCAATTAATTTCATTGATGTCTTTATGTTGATTGTCTCGATTTGGAGACAAAACCAGACCAGATAGATAGAGCAACTGAGGAAAATGTGTCCTGAAGTCAATTAGCGCAACATCATAGCAGATAATTTGACCATTGCAAAGGTATTACCCTTCTGAATGGTGATGACAGATATCAGTCATTAGTGGGAGTGGAAAACCCTCTCAGCCACTTAAAAGAGGAAAGGTCAAATCCTATGATAGTTAGTGACACAGAAAAGCCATTCATCATAGAAGTGAGTTTTCAAGCGTACAAGGTTACCAGACTTTGACCTCTGTTGAATTCAAATGATCTTCTTTCAGCATCATATGTTGGCAAATATTTGGACAATATCTATCATTAAATGTACTTGTTGTAATAACATTACTAATAGGGGCAACTGTAATATGGTAAGGGAGTCAAGTGTTCTGTACACTATGTCTTTGCACTAAAGATGGCATGCTGAAACCCAAAGCTATTACTGGCCACTGGCTAACTAAGAAGAAAGGTTTTCAGGGGTTGAATACTGCTAGCCTAACACAACCATTGACTTGAAGCAAATTAGAAGTCTCAACTTCAAAACAAAGTTATCCAGCTACAGTGCTTTTAAGGTTTCCACATTTCCCCCCTTACCGACCACAAATGAGCTTTCTCCTTCACAAAGAATGACTGGGCTCTTTGCTCATTATATAAAAGTCATATGCCAATATGACATCTGATTAAACTGCCAATCTTATGAAGCCATGTTTAAATTTTCCAGGCTTAACCCAAATGACCTCTACCCTCCACCATAGACACAAATTATGGGTCTTTGTACTCATGATAGAGAAGCCATTGCCAAATATGCCAGCTACTGCAGTTTCTATATAGAAATATCGTATGAAGGCCTACATAGTGTTCAAGTTTTGAGACCTAACCTAAAATTAACTCTGACCTATGTAAAATTGTGTAGAAACTTACAATACACAAGGCTATCATACCATGTATCTGAGCTCTTTTCATGCATGTTCTGGTTCTGGAGATATAGTACTTTTGATATAATCACATTTTGCCTGAGCTCTGCTGTCCCCAAATGACCTTCGACCTCCACCTCAAACAATAGGGTTCACTGAACTGATTACAGGAAATAGGCATGCCAAACATAAGAACTGCACAGATGACCTTCCTGAAGTTATCATGTTTAGCCTAAAAGATGTTCCCTTTTTTTCCCTCCGTTGACCTCAAATATATTATATTATTCCGGTGCTTTGGCCGAGTGGATAAAAGTGGTGGCATTTGAAGAAGTTAGGCTTAGCAATCAGGAGGTTTAGGGTTCGATCCCCGGTCAGGTCATAATAAGGTGGGTTTTTTCATCCAAGAGCGATTTATGGTTTTCCCATCTGAAATGACTTTCTAAAATTAAAGATTCCAAATGTTGAATTGGAACCCACCCGACGTGTAAGTTGTAATCCATAAGCCCTTCTCCCACATTCATGCCTGCTTAAGTGTATAAAATAACTGACTTATTATTAAATGACCTTTGACATTCATTAAAAACTCACCTCTACTCACCAACGGCAAAGCTACACTTCCTGCAAGTTCTACTTCTTGAGATGTTGTGTGAACAATGTTTACAGACTTTGACACATGCTGACCTCAAATGACCTTTGATAAATACCAACAACAATTCAAAACCAGTTCAATCTAAGGGGAACCTACATTCCAAATATAAAATGTACCTGTTATCATTCTGAATTTAGAGTGTTTACGAGCAAGTGTCAAATACACATGTGAGTTTAATTAAGTGTTTCCATACATGTTTTAGTATCATCAGTAGAGAGGCATGTATATTGACAAGTTCTTTTTTAATTTCTTCGGCAAATCTTCTGAATAGGAATGTGGTCAAATATCAGTCTTGATTATATTTTTAAAGTGGCTAAACCCTCAATTCTTCTCCCAGGGTGGATGACAGTGGGTGGTATACTATAATATTCTTATTGCTTTATCCTTGAAAGATGATACCTTTTGAAATGTTTGCATAGCTGTTGATGTTCTATACTGAATTTCTTCAGCATTATTTTCCTCTGTAAATTAACCTAGTTGAAAATCATTCAGAAAAAGACAAAATATTTTGAATTTTGAAAGTCCAAACAGAAGTAAAGCTCCACTGTGCGTCAAGGGGTAAATTGATATCAGTTCTATGGTGGTGTGTAGTAAACACTATTGCAAAATGGCTCGCAATTCGGAAAATATTCAGTCCTATTGTTCTTTGGATAAGATAACCAAACTTAATGTGACAAACTTCAAATGGATGTAACATGTTCAAGATGTTACCTAAGTGACCCCCAACACGTTTAACATTTAGGGCAAAGAGTTGGACCATCCTTCACTGGTGTGGAAAATGCTGCAGTGGAGCAACATGCCTCACTCTAAAATCCCTTTTAGTGAAAAGTCAATTGGGAGGAGGGAGAGGGGGGATGTATCCCCGCAGAGTTGGGGGCCGTGTTTCAGCACTAAGAGTTGATATTCGTTATATTAAGGCAAGGTTACTTCTACGGTGAAATGCATCATTACACTTAAAATAAATGAAAAAAAATCTTATGGAATGTTAGGAACATCCAACTCTGGGGTACACAGGTCACAACAAAATTCGGAATACTAGGTGAAAGATTCGTCCAAAGCTGCTGAACTTTTTTTTTATATACTTGGAAACTTTGTGACCATTGTAAGCAGTTTATGTCACTCTATAGTAGCCAACAGAAACTGTTTTTATTGTCAACAGGTGAAAAAGCAAGAAAGGAGCCTAAAAATACTAAGTCGTTTGATTCCTGTAATTTGTATTTCAGAAATCGAAAAATATGACATCACACAACTCAAAGATGTGAACTCATAATGAACACATTCTTCATTATTTTAGGTGCTTCTGTGCACTTCCCTGCTCTTCGGTCCGATCTTAAAGCTGCTTTTAGTCAAAGAGACCTGAAAAAGAAAGAAATATTTTATTAGTAAAGGAATAACTTTGCTCTTACAACAATGCAGCCCAAAATGCTAGGTAGACTGTAACTGGTCACAAACAAAATTGTCAAAAATTAACAAAAGTTATATACTGTATATAACAGGTTTTGCTTGGATGTTTACAAGTTTTGAATAAGTGAACCAACTCCTCTCTCATCTAAGTAAAGATAGCCAAATGGCTTTCCAAGGTTCTCTATTACACATAGGAGGACTGTTCTTTCTGGATATTGAAACATTTTGGTTTAAATGTATATACTGTAAATTCCTTACCAGTGAATGACATGGTTGATGCAGACAAGGGATTGCTACAAACATTTTCTGGTTCTCACTTAATTCTTGGAAAAATTTAACCTACATGCTCTACATTAGCCAGACAGTTATTTTGAATTTTGTAAAAATTGGAAATAGTATGGCTAGGAATCACAAAGCTAACTGGCTTTCTGGTTATTTTTCAATGGGGGAGGGGAAAGGCTTGCAGGTTGGCAGTAAAATGCTTGATGTAGTTTTAACTACAGTTACCATTACAGGTTTCTTTTAACTATCTTGAAAGATGGGAGTGGGGGAGGGAGAATAATGTCCCTCTCCAAACGAGCTCTCTTACCGAATCCCATATCATCATCAGATTCCTCATCTGAAGATTCCTTCTTCTCCTCCTTCTTCTCCTCAGCTTCTGTAAAGGAGATTAAAGGACAACATGTAAATCTTACAAACTGTCATCATCAGCATTCATTCATAGAAAATTACTACACTGTAGATCAAGACTAAAAGGATCACCATCAATAACAACTGTGAACAAGCCCTGATAAGAACACAATGTGCTGTCACTGTTAAGTCAATATCACAACACAATGAGCTGTGTCACCGTTCAGTCAAATTCACAACACAATGTGCTGTCACCGTTCAGTCAATATTACAACACAATATGCTGTCACCGTTCAGTCAACATCACAACACAATGTGCTGTCAGTCAATATTACGAACAAATTAAGACACAAATGTTTACAGTTGCATGTCGCAATTTGCAGCCAGATATCAGTAAACACTAAATGGACAGTCTGCAAAACTGAAAAGCACAACCCAAAAGGAGAATGTTAAAAAATTTGGTGGGTCATGTTTTGCCACATCTCAGAAACTTCATATCAGTGAATAATTTATCCGGTGTTGCATGGCGAATGGGCGGAATGCTTTATACAAGTGCAAAGATGGATGGCAGTCTTTGTACACAGGAAGTCCAAGCATCAAACCAATTTATATGAGTTCAGAGCAACCAAAACTGCTGAACACAATTTGAACACAAGTTTGAGATTCCTCCAGCTCAAGTTATTTCTTTTAACATCAAGCACATAGTCAAAGATTTTGAGGTACAAGGGACTGCTGCACTAAGCAGTAACTGTGTGAAAATGGTACAGAACCCTTGAAAAGAAACTAACACAATATACTCTCAGTGATAGTGAATATCTTTGAACAGCAGTTTGTTATAAAGGTGATACACCTGCTCTCTTCTTGTTACTTTCTTGTCATACAGTCACAACATGGGTCATGCAATTGTGCAAAAGATATCCACATAAGAACAGGACTTCACAAGTGACTAAAAAGTGATTTGTACAGTCAGTCATACAATGGCCAACAGGGCAAACAATGGATCATGTGACCCAGCTTAGAAGATATGCCTAACATTCAACATGACAGGTTTCCACATAAGGAGACCAATTCAGCCAAACTGGAGACAATATTCCTTCACATTGTTGGCTAAGCCTAGTCAACATTAAAGGTTTTCACTAAAATTTCTAATACTTTTGCTAAGCAACAGTACCATGTATGAATATAAAGATTTTTTTGAAAACAAAGGATTTTCAATTCATTTGATACATCCTTTGACAACTAATTATCCTGAGGAGCCCCTCCATCGCCAGTACCACCACCATTTCCAGCAACTCTGGTAGAACCCGAAGCTGCACTACCCATAACTATAAAATGACTTCACTTTTACTCACTACAACCTATCAACAGGTTTAAGCTTCATTTGCTACATGTTATGACAACTTACTCTCTTCAGCAGCACCTCCATCTCCGGCACCACCTCCAGCAGCTGGAGCAGCACCAGAGCCACTGCCAACATTACTGATGAGGGATCCAATGTCAATTCCTGTCAAGGCTTTAGCAAAGAGACCTGGCCAGTATGGTTCCACAGTAACTCCGGCAGCACTCACCAGAGTAGAGATCTTTTCAGCCTAAAAATAAACATTTTGAAATTGGCATATAAGCAACAGACCATGCATACTACACCACCTGTCTTATCAATTATAAATGCAATGTTAGTTTGCCACATCAGGATTGAAAATACAAGTTTCGTGGGGATGCGTGCAACTTTCAAGGAAATTTTATAAAATGTACAAGTAGACCCAGCCCTTACTTACATGTGAAACATTCCTTTTCTTCCAAATTAAGGGGGAGGTGTGCAAATGATGGTTATAATAAGTTCATATATATAACATCAAGTTTTAAAAGTTAACATCGAGAAGAAGGATCCATTACAACCAGCCAGTTAGGCCTTATCTTAGACAATTTTGTAAAACAAATTTTGGGCTTAAGCATCTCAATATTAGCCTATAGGGCCTATGTGTTACTACTCAAAATGTAAAACATGGCATCTTTGAAATCACTTAAAGTGGTTAGTCTTTGCTGAATGCTAAAAAGAGCTTACACAATATTACTATTAGTATTACTTCTTTTAATATTTTAGTCGATTTTGATACGCTAGCATATGCCTAGTGTAGGCATACTGTAACATAGTACTTACTAACATTAAGATTAGCTCTTTATAGATGCTGTAGAATCCCAGATTACAATGTAGGTCATTAGCAAGTTTTCACTCCAAATAGGCAAAACATCAGTAAACTGAAAACTTAACAAAGTTAACATGGCTATGCTACATTGCTAGGCCCCTAACGTTGTAAACATAAAAACTAATAGCCAGGCTGTAAAAAGGCCAAGCCTCGTAGCTTAAAATGGTAATGCACGTTTCAGTCATGGCACAATACGTCCCAAAACCTAACTCAAATGGCATTACTTCGTGTTTCTGTCTTATATAGGCCTATATAGTAACAAGTTTATGCAAGCCTAACAAGAGCATAGTATAATACAGATGTAACAGTATTCGCAAGCCTATACCTATGTATTTCTTAGTACTAACCGTTACGGCAACCTCATCATCATGGAGGATAAGAGCGCTATATACGCATGCTAATTCAGAATTAGAACCCATTTCTACAAGGAAACTTTACGAAGTTTCAAATGTGTTAACTTGAAATGTGGGATGACAAATAAAATGGGCACACGTCGCCGATTGGCCTTAGCTCCTTAGAGGACTGTGTGTCTTGCTTTACGCTCAGGTTAGAAAGGGTCGAAGGTCAGTGGAGAGGGAGCCAACTAAATTGAACAGCTATCGGAAGGTGTGATGCATCGATTTGGTGCAAAAGGCAGTAATAGTGACAACCGGGAGCCAAATATGTCACAACATGTGATTGAACGTAAAAAATAAAATATTTTATCGCTAAATTTGATCATATTAGACAAATATGATTCTTCATATGATTTCTACCACTTTTATATTATTTGTACACGGGTCTGCTGTAATCTACTTTACCATATACATATTACGGAAGCGTAGAAAGAACATATCATTGACTAATTAAACATAAGTTAAAAATTGGATTTGAAATTTAAAATTAGAGTAGCATTAGTTTAGTAGAAAAAAGGGATCAGGAGGGACACTCAAGTCCCACCAAGGACCCTATAGAGAGAGAGAGAAAACTGAAGACACAAACACTCAGACCCGATTACAATGCTTAAAGTGCTTGTCAAAAGCATTCCTAAACCCATTCACACTTGCAAGTACAACTTTCTCAGGTAAACCGTTCCACTCATTCACAACCCTACTAGAAAAAAAAAGTTATGCCGAATATTAAAGGCATTGAAGACTCGCCCCAAACCGCGTGCGGCCATCTGAAAAGTTAACTTTCTGTTGCTTGCAAGTGACGTTTTGTTCGTGTCGCTACAAAATGCAGACAGTAATGAAACATGATACCTTGTTATCTTTAGCTGGACCTGGGATGTCCATCGCTGTATCGTTTATACACTGTGATGTGGGTATTGACCGCAGCTGTATGTAATGACTGTACACTAGTGTCTAATTACCGACAGTAGCAAGCTGTGTGTGTGTTTTCTGGGATAGATGGTGGTGTCTAACACTTCTGTTACACCTCATTCGAAACGAGGTCAGACTACCGGCATTAGACGTTTCTTTTTGCGAGAGTCTTCACACCCTTTTCTACTTTGTGACTTTTGAAGTTTAAGACAATTACCTCTGGTACAAGTAATATTAGCAAACATGAAAAAGTCAGTGAAGGATAAATTGTCGAAACCATACACAATATTGAAAGCGGTTTGCCACTAAAATACCGACTAACAGTACCATTTCACACTTCGATTGAAGCTAGACCTGAACACTTCCTAGCGAAACTTCATATGTCAGAAATTTGGCGAGATTATCAATACTTCCAACCTGGCACTGACCACTAAAAGCAAAAAACTCTGGCATTTTAGCGTTGGTCACATTTGGGTATTGTTTGTGTAAAATAATAATAATAATAATAATAATGATGATGATGATGTTGATGGTGATGATGTTGATGATGATGGTGATGATAGTGATGATGGTAATGATGGTGATAAATGATGATGATGATGGTGATGATGATGATAATGATGATGATGACGATGATGATGGTGATGATGATGATGGTGATGATGATGATGATGATGATGGTGGTGGTGATGATGATGATGATGATGATGATGATGATGATGATGATGATGATGATGATGATGATGATGAAGATGAAGATGATTGATGAAGATGATGATGGTGTAACACATTGCAGCTCACTTGTTTGTTATGATGGCATCAATAAGGCCACTCAGCGGATGTTTCTGCTATTGAAAATGTAAAAAATAATCTGTCTTGACAATGGCAGTGAAAAAATTGCTAATCGTCAGTGTTACTGTGACCTTAATAAAAAAGTAGAAAGTTCCAAACCAGTTTTGTTAAACTTAACATTGGAACAGTGGCGATTTTTCCGGTGTGATCAAAACGTAAGTGTTACGTGTTATACATGCAATGTACATTGTACGCTTCCGTAATACACTGTTTTCTTTGGTTGCTCCGAACGTAACTAATAATGTATTTTCTGTACTAATATACCGTACAGCTAGCTAACCGGAACCTGCATACACACTGTATTAACTATTAATTGTGCATAGATATGTGGCAGGTCGTAGACCGACGTTGGCCCAGTTTCTAATTTTGTACTTGTTTCATCGAATTAATATATATTAACTGCCGTAATGGAAGTATTCAAAATGAACATATTAGGTTGCAGATTGAAAAGATGGTGTCAGAATGTTTCCTTTTATGTTTTCCTTTATATATTTTGTGACTGTTTCTTTGTCGGACACTCTCAACTTGTTGTGAATGTTAAAAATGCAGGGGGTGATCTTATTCAAGAGACAATTCAGGCAGATATAGCCCAAGATATTATTCATATGGAGTTTCAAAAGTTGGATGGCACATTAATAAAGATCATATTAGACTTTCGATCGGTTAGTTGTTGATCACATTTATGAAAGACACATTTACGGGCCTTGTGACCCAACATAACAAGGCCTACAGGAGTGTAGGCTAAATTAGGCTTTTACTGTGGTAGTAGTAGTACTAGTAGGTACTGTTAGGCCTAACGCTATTCAGTAGTAAGACAAGAGTATGCTACTCAATTGCCACAACTGTATTTAATACATAGGAACTGTAAATTTATAGCCATAACATAAGTTGTTAGTATGGCTAAGACCTAGGCTAAGCGTAACAGTTTCTGTTTCTCAAATGGAAGTAGGCTACTGCCACTTAATTCCTTTTCAAAAATAATTTATGTTGACTGAGAGTGAGACTAAAGTGAGAGTGAGAACGCACCATATTAAGGCTGTAGCCAGTAGGCCTATATGACCTTAATTTCAAGGCCAGTATTTTGCGTCACGTTCGTTGAATTTCATTCTGATGGACATGGCAATCATTTCAAATTGATGAGAGCTGCAGTATTAATATGTGTGTAGCCTGTAGAATAAACAGTATTTATCAGGCCTTATTCAGTAACTGTTAGTGTTAGACCCACTGTTAATGCCACTTTCGCCTTGAGTTAGACTGAACAATAGGACCTATGAATGTGTTGCACAAACGTTTCAAGAAATACAGGGACATAAATGATTTTTATATTGATTTGTAACATTGGCATCACCATCAGTGGCAGAAGGCAAGAATATTTAGGCTAGGCCATGTACATGGTAACTAAAGGACAGATGCAAGGGATTTTTAGGGCCTCTCAATGGATAGTAGTGATATATTTCAAGGAATCATGGTAAAATGCCTCTAGGTTGCTGTATATATTACATCCTTCTATTACATGTTGTCTTATTTTTGTTGGCATTCTGTGGGGGTTACTTTTAATACGGTGACATATGGCCGTTGTGATAATAAGTGGGAGCAGGGATACAGAAATAACTCTTAATAATTTGCACAATTTTGAATCTTTATTCTTTAAACTTTAGGTGTCATGAATAAGTGGGAGCAGGGATACAGAAATAACTCTTAATAATTTGCACAATTTTTAATCTTTATTCTTTAAACTTTAGGTGTCATGAAATCATAATTAAGACTTGATGAAGGTTAAGATTATTAAGATATGAGGAGATATAAACTTCACTATTTTGTTTTGTAAAGTTTGATTAATTTCACAATTTTTCTTTTGAATAACATTTTTGTTTGTTGCAGGAAGTCCAAATTACAAGGTTAACTATTCTCGGTGAAGAGGAAAGGAATGAGAAACTTTACCAGAGACTCTGCTTCGTGAACCAGTTTTCTAAAAGTTCCTTTATATCTACAGATGCCATGTCCAAACTAAGACAGGTAAACAATGTAGATTGGTCATTTATAAAAAAAGAAGTGCCACTTTGTTTTATTTTTTGGCTTCTAAGTTTCTTTTGCTCCTAACTAACTAGTGCAATTGTGCTATGTGACCGATTGATTACATAAATTATAATTCTGTTTGAGATACTGTACCTGTTGAATTTTCACCATGATTAGATTGTAGTAATCTCAATGTGAATGGAAGTATATGACAATGGTGGTGCTCTGCAAATTGCTACATCGCCTTAACTTGAACACGGAAAATGAAGAAATTTTGCACTTGTCAAGAGTGACTGATGTATTTTTTATGTTTGTGCATTATGTTGATTTAAGACTGGAAAATGGTTTCCAAACAAGTGGCATGTACAGTTAAACAGTAATTCCTGTCCTGGTTGTTATATACGCTAGTGGTCATTCAATGTTACATATGTAGCAGAAGCAAATAAAACATGGGAAATTGAGAGGGGTGGGGGGGGGGGATAGGCAGGGGAAGGATAGTACTGTAATACTGGTTGTCAGACTACAAATTTTTTGTTTGAATGCAGATGATGGAATTGACTTGTACCTCATGCAGGTACAGTAACAGCAGACAGATCATCTGGTCAAAGCATGGTGCAATATAGTACTATGTACACAATGGTTAAGTTGCTACATAATTGAAAGATGAATTTCAGAATTTGAACTTTCAGTACACAGTAATTGTGCTTACTAGTTTATAATCAGTAAAATCCACAAACCTGACTACAGCTAGGTTAAATCAGAATGCTAGTATTTTAATGTTTGCTTGTTAATTTAAGCATGGTGGTTAAGTGTGTAGTTTCTTGTACCATCTTGACCTCTTATGGCCTCTTACACGTGCTAATATTACTTGTTTCCCAGCATGCCTGGCAGATCTGTGAATCTTTAGTTCATAAACAGTGCAGTTATTACCTAACAAAGTAGTTTGAAAGTAAGTGCTTGAAAAATAACATGTAACAAATGTATCATGACATGGTGTTCTCGCAAACTTACATTGGAATCTTGTCTCAAAATGTGTCAATTACAGAAAAACCCCGGTACGATTCGAAACCCTGAAGATGACCTCGGACGAGAGCAACTACAGATGGACATGAGTATAAATCTGGAGAGGGCTTCCCGTATCAGTAAACACATCAGGGACATTTGCTCTGAGGCCCGAACCACCACCTACACCCGGGAAGAAGATTTGAAGCTTTGGTCCAAAGGTACACGTCAAAATGCAGATGCTTTTGAATTTTATAGCGGGCTGATCATTAATCCAGGCAATTGAAGAATAATATATTATAAATACCTCTCAACAATGCCCCCCCCATCCCTCTCCCTGCACCAAAAAGAATTAGTTATAAACCCAACCTTGACAATCTCTCTTTCAAAGTCCTGGATTGGTTCCTGTACACTGGCCAGTGCACCATGCAAGTATACAATGAGATTAAACAACATAGATTATCACTTTTTACCTTTCGTCAACTTACGGTTAACTCTAGATTTTTGTGGTGTATGAAGTTTTATCAAAATTGTTCAGAAACGTCCACCCTCGATGGTGAGGTCCAGTACCATCTCTATAGTTACTGAACGGATTTCAACAATCAGCATAGATGTTCAATCCATAACAAGCTTCTTAGACAAATTAACAATAATGTACAGTGAAATTCTGAATTTAAGTCTGTCGGTACACAAATTTGAAACCATGATTTTCAAAAAAAGAGGAAATTGTCCAATTGTTACGTAAATAATTTGTATCTAGTAAGTACTTCATAAATAAGCATGTTTTATACTTACCATACTATACAACCCATGCATCCTTTCTCAAACTTGTACCTTTTTGTTGAACCATGCTACAATGCCCAACATTCTGTATTCTGTACAAAAACCACTGCATTCACTGATACATTAAGCACAGTTTTACACTCATTTACTGTACATAATGCCCATTTCAATGCATTAATGTTGCACATGAATGTTGTTACATGGTGTACTGACAGGTCTCTTTCAGGCACTTCAGTTGTCCAATTGTTTATCGAATCCATTGTTTGCTGCTTGCTGCAAGATTTTTGAAAGATTTTAACTTAGCAAAATTTTATTCAAGTTAGCAGGCCTTGAATTTCACAATTTTAGCCGCTTGCTGAAGAAGAAAAAATGTGAGCGCTTAAAAAAATCTGGCAAAAGTCAAGTTCTCACTTACACTTTTCCTGAAGTACAACACACACCATTAACTGGGCACAGAGGCTTTTTAAGGGCAGAGTAATTAACATTTGCTGATAATTAAGCAGTATTTTCAGGGCTTTTATCTAGGGTATGAAAAATCACACAGATTCTTTGACCGACGGTTGTGAACTGACTTAACTGTGTGTCTATATGTTCTTTGTGTCTGCTTGCAGAATAGTGCAATTTTTTTTTTTTTCTTCCAGCAAAACACGGATAACCATTGGCATTTAGCCAGTATATGGCCTTAATTTCAAAGCCTATATTGTGTGTCATGTTCGTGTTATGCTTCCAATTTTTTTTTATGATTACTGAGCAAATCCCTCATATATTAAAGTCATTTTTATTTTTCTTGAATAAGGAAAATTTTCCCATTTGGAACAGCACCTTTTCACTTCATTCTCTGGTATCCGAAGAAAATAATTTTCCAAAATGAATGGGTATGATGACCACAGCGCAATATTATACCACGTTCGTTGAATTTCATTCAGATGGACATGACAATCATTTCAAATTGTTGAAATCTGCAGTATTAATATGTGTGTTAAGGATAAACTTAGCAGAACAGTTCTGTTTTTACAAATTTTTCTTTATATGTTTCACATCCACTTTTATATGTTGTTTTTCCCCCCTTGTTTTTTGTAGTTTTAAATTATTTTATTGCGTCTAATGCTGTCAGAATTTCTACTTTTTAAAATAAGTTGTTGTGGTGGAAAAAAAAATTAGGGATCTCAGACACAACATACTTCTTCTCCTGGCACTTCACTCATCCTCCCTTTATAATCTTGTCGGACGCTTGTAACAGATTTTCCGAGAAGATGCTGTGTGGAATCCAGCATACCGGCAAGAATAGATTCTGGTAGAAATTTGATATTCAGATCTTTAATCTTTGGCTCTACAAGTCAGCAAATGATGGTTTCTATGTCATGTTTCCCTACACAGGTAAAAAAGGGATGGAGTATTTCCCAAAGTACGCTCGTACCAAACAGGGTAAATTTGGCACTGTTCCGACTTCAACATCTGCAATTTCAGCAATAAAAAACAAAATCCATTTTAATACTTGTCTTTCTAACATGTGACATCCATGTACAGTGAAATAGAAAACGTGGTATATATATATGTATAAGCACATGGTTAAACAATCTTGTTAAATCTAACTTTTTCAAAATGCAGATTTTTAACTCCTTTTTTCCGCTTTTCATAAAAGTCTGTCTCATAGCTTTCCATGGTTGGCTAATGTTTACTTTTGATATAAACACAATGTACAGTGTCAATGTAGGCTGCATGTGGGGTTTTTATGCACCAACTAATTATGGAGGTTTTATTATCTTATTGGGGTTTATTTTTTAATTATTTTTGTTCTTTGTTTATCACAATGCTAATTGACTTACGGTACATTTATGAAAAGTGAAATTACTCTGAATTTTTTTGTCTGAAGTTGTAAATGGTCGATTGAAATGTCGCCAGTGGTTTATTAATTGTTATCACCTCTTCTTGGTTATTACTCACCTAAAAAAAAGAACACACACATCAATGCTTACATAATGTTTTCTTATTTCAATATGCACATTATCATTAAAATGCTGAGAAAAACTAACCTGTGTGCAGGTCAAATGCTGAAGTTCAATGGTTAAAGTAGATTTTTTTCACTTAGTAGATTTTTTTTTTTTATCTTCCATAATGTTTTGGTCCCATAAATCAGTGATGGAATTATATTTGACGTTCTACCTGTACATACAAAGACAGACTAGTTTCATTTGACCCATTGACCCTGGCTTATTAATGGTGATGATTCAAGTCTCTTTTCTTTCAGTGCTTACTCTCTCAGGTTTTTGGTTTCGATGACAATCGTGACCTTTGCATTCATGATGTATGTTTATGTAAGTGTGTGTGTCTGTTAGTGCGTTTGTGACGCCCGGCTTGTAAACACAATATCTCAAGAAGGGAAGGTCAGACCAACTTCGTATTTAATGTGTCGAAGTACCACATTATGTACAATAAGTCTATTGTTTTTGGTGGAGGTCAAAGGTCATTTGGGGTCACCAGGGGTCAAATTTTGAAAACCTCGTAAACATGATATCTCAAGAGGGGAATTATGGGCAGACCTCACATGTGGTGTGTAGAAGTACCACATTGTGTAAAAGAAGCCTATTGTTTTTGGTGGAGGGCAAAGGTCATTTGGGGTCATCAGAGGTCAAATCGTATTTAATGTGTCGAAGTACCACATTATGTACAATAAGTCTATTGTTTTTGGTGGAGGTCAAGGTCATTTGGGGTCACCAGGGGTCAAATTTTGAAAACCTCGTAAACACGATATCTCAAGAGGGGAATTATGGGCAGACCTCATATGTGGTGTGTAGAAGTACCACATTGTGTAAAAGAAGCCTATTGTTTTTGGTGGAGGGCAAAGGTCATTTGGGGTCATCAGAGGTCAAATCGTGAAACCCATTTAAACATGTACACCCTCACTATACATTACATAATATTCATGAAGAAAACTGCTCATGTTACATCATCAAAACCACAATGCATTTTTGCATTCTGGTTATAATCTAAAGCATTTCGCGGAATATCCGTGATTTCTTTTCTACCTCGGGGACAAAAACTATTATACTAACACACTGTAGCATACGCAAACTGGAGCCTATACGGCAATTTTTGCAAAGTTC
>JAIPMN010004268.1:15905-30242 GCA_020650975.1 Apostichopus californicus | reverse complement strand
AAGGGGGGGGGGGGGAGCAAACATTTAAGTTATTTCAGATCTGAAAAGTGTAACACTTGTTGCTGTTCCTAATTATCTCAGATTGGCCCAACACAAATCTCTCGTAAAACACCACACTTGGTTGAGAACTTGCGTCAAGGCTTCAACCGGTGATATGCAACCATTTATCCTTTATCTCCAGGTTGATTGGAGAAGATCATTCATCACAACCGACGCCAACCCGTACTACGATTCTTTCGTGAAATGGCAGTTCTATCGCCTGAAGGAGAGGGGTAAGATCAAGTTTGGGAAGCGTCATACCATTTACTCTCCTAAGGATGGCCAACCGTGCATGGATCACGACAGATACAGCGGAGAAGGTGTCGGTCCCCAAGAGTACACCCTGATAAAGATGAAGGTCTTAACTCCATATCCTCCAAAGCTGAAGTAAGTCAGAACTTGCAGTATAGACCAAATTTGCAACATAAATGCAAAAAATCTGCGTTTCGTTTTGTGCAGAAAGTTGTATCCTTTCCACTAACTGTGGTAAATAAAGTATATTAACCTCTAAGGTATTTGTTAAACACTAGATTATTATGTGTTTGAAGTTGGGTGTCATCTGTTTTGTAGCCCGACCCCCCCCCCCCAGGTCTCCTTTTTCAAGAGTGGTAGTATTTCTAATTTTCCTAAACTGTTTCTAAAATGCTGTTACCACTGTTATAGATTATCAAATTATATCCAGACAGTGTCCATAATGGAGTTGATATTAGTTGTAAAACTTGTAATTACCTAAATATGTAAAGCTAGAGGCATAGGTGATTCATGAAACACACAAGGTGAATGTGCAAGCTAAACAACATAGCTACTAGTTGCTGCTAGTCCAAATGTTAATAATATAGGCTACTAGGCCTAAGCCTAGCAAAGTAAGTTTGAATATATATGTGACTTTAGGCCTTCCTGTTACATATAAGCATTACTCTGTGTTAAACAAAGCCTAGGCCCAACATTAATCATATAGGCTACTAAGCCTAGCAAGGTCAGGCATTCCAACCCTCTATGTGTAAACTCTCTGATTGAAATTTTCTTTCAGGAAATTTGAAGGCAAAAGTGTGTATCTCATAGCAGCCACTCTCAGGCCTGAGACAATGTACGGTCAAACCAACTGCTGGGTGGCACCAAATATTCCTTACATAGCCTACGAGAATACCAAGGGCGAGATATTCGTCAGCACTCGTCGATCTGCGAGGAACGCATCTTTCCAAGGAATCTTACCAAAGGAAGGGGAAGTGAAGGAGCTTGCAGTTTTGACTGGCCAGGTATGAGAGATATACTTTAAGCTTTAAAGAAGCAGCAAACACAACCAATGTGTTAGAGATGTTTATGATGATAGTATTCTCATACACTGTTGCATTGTGTGCATCCATGGTAAACTGAAGACTTGAGCAAGTCTAGAATTGACATCACAGAACCATTGGTTACTGTACGTGTTTGTTTTTTTCTTTTAAACATTACTTTGTTTGTGTTGTTTAGTTTGGGTAGTATGAGCTATGGTGATGATGATTCTAACATAGTTAATATTGACATTGATGTCAGAAACAATAACTCTTTCTTTCATCACAGAAATATGAAAAGAAAACTAATATTATAGATGACTCAGTGAGAAAATGAAGTATCATGTTAACAATCTGTGGACATACATAAAAAACTATGGGTTAACAATTTATGCTGCTCTTTGCAAATAATTGCATTGGAAATCCTGTCGAGCCAGCAGTTAGTCATAGCACAACAGTATGCACTGGGCACGATATGAACAATCTTCATAGTGAATTGAGGGTGGAGGACAAATGGTAACGATGGAAGATACCAGGATGTATGGGTCATTTAAGAGTTGAAAATAAAGTCTCAAAATACAGTGATGGTTATCAGGTGTTCACTTGCAAAACATATCCAAGCGTAATGAAATCTGTTGAAGTAAGCAAAGTTAAATTTGTATAAGTTATTGAACACTTTTAATGTAGTTTGAATTTGAAGTTTAATATTGATTAGTTGAAGGAACAGCAGAACCAACCATCATCACTTGTTAGAGACACTATTGATGAACAACTCGCGCAAACAGCTTTGACTAATCTAATTCCATTTGGAAGACATAAATGGTAATAATGCTGCAATGATAAGACTGAAGACTTGAACAAGTCTAAATATAACATCATAAACCCACTTGTGCTTAAATTTTCAATGTTTCACTGTTTTTTTCACTGCATTGCTCATTTTCCTTTACATGTATATCGGTTTTGGCTATGCCCATTCTACAACCGTGAGGTTTATAATGTGACCTTACATTAAGCAGTTTCATGAGTCCTGTGTATGTTCACCATGGTAACAAAATTAAAACAAAGAGAAACTAAAAAGGGTTTTACCGCCTTATCCCACTAGTTATATGACATCATCCATTAATGGCAGTCAGAATCTCAAACCAAGCTATCTCCTAAACAGAGCAACTCTTTTCTTCTATTTTCTCTGGTAGGAGTTGTTCAATACAAGCATTTAATGTCAGACTGCCATTTGAGTCACTGTAGCAAAAGATGACGCTGAGTGGAGGGCTAAAAACAACCATAGGTTGAGATATGGTGAAGGAGTGTGGCGTAATGGGTTTATATTGCCGATATGTTATGGATTGCTGATATGTATGGTATATATATTGCTGATATGTTTTGCTCCCGATATGGTGGAGCATGGTGTAACAGGTTAATATTGCTGATATGTATGGTTTATATTGCTGATATGTTTTGTACTGCTGATATGTATGGTTTATATTGCTGATATGTTTTGTATTGCTGATATGTCTGGTTTATATTGCTGATATGTTTTGTACTGCTGATATGTATGGTTTATATTGCTGATATGTTTTGTATTGCTGATATGTCTGGTTTATATTGCTGATATGTTTTGTATTGCTGATATGTATGGTTTATATTGCTGATATGTTTTGTATTGCTGATATGTATGGTTTATTTATTGCTGATATGTATGGCATATTTTGCTGATATGTTTCTGTTTCCACAGGATATAATGGGTATTCCTCTGAAGGCACCGATGACCTCCTACGACAAGATCTACACCCTCCCGATGCTGACCATCAAGGAGAACAAAGGAACAGGAGTGGTGACCAGCGTCCCTTCTGATGCCCCCGATGACTATGCTGCACTCAGAGATCTTCAGAATAAGAAGGTTCGGCCTTGCTCACTTTAAATAAAGACCTCTGTCTGGTTTCCTTGATTGGACATAATGTTTCATAACACATAAGTCTCTTTAACTGCCTATGAAACGTTTCTTCTGGCCAGTAAGTCGATTGACGCCTTAATGCAGTTTGGTTAAAGGGTATGATTGAGGGGGGTGGGGGGGACAGGAAGGGGCCACATTGTATCACCATGAGGGGATTATTATTAACAAAGTTTGCTCTCTACAAGTACTTCTGATGTTATTTTCATCAGATAAATATATTCTTGTAATTTCATTTCATGCTATGAGGGTATGTTGACAGGAAAGTGTTTATATATTTTATGTCATGGCATATATTTGAGATTTTCTTCATCTTCTTTTCATATTTTTGGGGGATTTAAGGATAAAGGAGGGTGGTAAGATTATTCTTGGAATGAAGATTTATCGATAGCTCAGATCATTCATATCTTTATGTGATGCTGTCTATTTGAGATTTACAAACCGGTCGACATTTCAGGATTTCCGAGCGAAGTATGGTCTGAAAGACGAGATGGTGTTACCGTTTGCCCCGATACCGATCATCGACGTGCCAGAGTACGGAGACTTGTCAGCGATCCAGGCCTGCGACGAATTCAAAGTGAAAAGTCAAAACGACAAAGATCAACTGGCCGAAGCAAAAGCCAAGGTCTACCTGAAAGGATTTTACGAAGGAGTGAGTATAAAAGAGCTCTGTCGCCATGACGACGATGTGTTCAGTCGAAGATTTATGCTTGAGATAACAACATTTGTGAGGCATACGTATTAGACAATTACTGTTTGCCATATATGATAAGAGTAGCAACTTATTTCTTGTTTACTAATGGCTACAGTAATTCACTATTTCAA
Source organism: Apostichopus californicus (assembly GCA_020650975.1). NCBI lineage: Eukaryota > Metazoa > Echinodermata > Holothuroidea > Aspidochirotida > Stichopodidae > Apostichopus > Apostichopus californicus. The sequence goes on along the minus strand of JAIPMN010004268.1, from coordinate 26,159 downwards.
ATCTCAAAAGCCATTTGTGAGTCACTAAAACGTTATCAAATCAGATGGCTTATGCAGCTCATATTCTGCTGTGATATCACTCCATTGCTGCCAAAAGTGGAGACATTTAGCAATTCATATTCTGGGAACAAATTGTGGTACTGGTTTCAGTCTACTGATGCAAAAAAGTCGAGTTTGGTGGGATCTGAACATGTTTAAATATGACGCTAAAGTCAAGCTGAACAAGTTTAATATCCTTCCTCACAGAGGAAGGGTATTGTTCTATTTACACTATGACAATAGATCTTTGTTTGTATTTGCCAATGTTTAAGTTGGCTGCACTTGTTGATTTCTTTCATAACATCATATTAACCAGAAGTTAAAAACTTCCAACTCTCTGGTTGAGGTCAATTTCACATCTTTATCTCGGATTTGTTCTCTCAGGTTTTGAAAGTGGGGAAGTACTCTGGCCAGAAAGTACAAGACGTGAAGAAGTTAGTCCAGAATGACATGATCGCAAGCAACGAAGCGCTGGTTTACTTTGAGCCAGAGAAAATGGTGATGTCGCGGTCTGGCGATGAGTGTGTTGTCGCCCTCTGTGACCAATGGTTCTTAGATTATGGTGAAGAAAAGTGGAAAAAAATCACACAACAAGCGTTAGAAAACACAAATACGTAAGTAATTACTCGATGGACGATGTTTTTTCTTTTTATATTCAGTTCAGTGTAGAGAGCAAGCTCAGGCACCAGGAGCAGTCATGTCACCAGGTCCACCATTGTTGGTCATTTCATTTTTCCTTTAGTATATTATCAAAATGGATTAAGACTATTCCTTATCCCATATATAATCTGTGCTGTTGCCGAAATGGATAAAGGCGGTGGCATTTGAAGCAATGAGGCTTAGCATTAGGAAGGTTCCGTGTTGGAAACGCGTCCGGGTTATAGTAAGGTGGATTTTTCATCCAAGAGCAATCTACGGTTTTCCCGTCTGAAAAGACTTTCTAAATTGAAAGGTTTCCAAATTTGAGTTAAAATGTTGAATTGGAAGCCACCCGACGTTTAAGTTGTAATCCATAAGCCCTTGCGAGTTTCTCCCACATTTGTGGTCGCTTGGGCGTGTAAAAATAACTGCGTATTATTATTATTATCATTATCATTATTATTATTATTATCATTATCATTATCATCATTATTATTATTATTATTATTATTGTTATTATGACTATTAATATGATTATTATTATTGGGCGTCGTAAAAATAACTGCTTATTATTATTGTTATGATTATTGGGCGTCGTAAAAATAACTATTATGATCATTCTATTTTCTCTGGCCCCCTTCACATTCTCAAAGTCCTCAGGGCTGTATCCACCTCCTGACCCACCCTTCCCTCCCTCATCAGGTACAAATTGGATTTCAGCTGCTCAGTTCTTTCCTTCTTTCATTCATGAATTTTTGTTGGTGTTGAGGAAAGACAACAACAATAAGTTAACATCCCTCCCCATTGGTTGTTTATCTATAGTCACTCTAACGAGACCAGAGCCAACTTTAAAGTTACGCTTGATTGGCTGCACCACCATGCTTGTTCAAGATCCTATGGCCTCGGTAAGATCTAACTACTCACATTCACCTGTTTCTTTGAGTATATCTGCTTATTGAGATGTTCTTGTTGATCAGTTTAAACTTTTTTTTTAATATGATTAAAACTCTGTGATTGTTATGGCAGTAGCTAGTGTATTGATTCCTTAATGCTGATAACAGGATGCCTGTTAGATCTATTGAAACTGGACAAATTAGTAATTTTACTTACATCAAATTCTTGTAGTTTATTTCATCTGGGGATTGGCCTATGAAGACATTGTATATTACAGAGCTATGTGCAATCCTTCATGGAGCCTGTACTCCAGGCCAAGCCATTTCTATTGCATTGCAAACTAAATATCAACACCATGCCAGTGCATACCATGCTTTCATAGCTAACATTAATATGGCCTTTATCTACATTATAAATAGAAAGGAGGGATGAGGTTGTCATAATCATTAATTGATTGTGTTATATATCAGCTAATTGCACCACTTTGGTACCAGAGGAAAACCTGTAGTGATTACTGCTCGTTTTGAAATATTGGACTAGCTACCAGTGTGGGATTGAGTAATTATTCAAGTCACTGAATTTCCAAAGTAAACTGACGATAACAAGTGTTTTCCCGTACAGATAGTACAGTGACCAGAGTCGTTGACTCGAGACAGGAAAATTACTGTTAATAACTACACCCACCATTTAAAGTGAAGTGACCCTTTACACACCTTGTAGAACAGATCTCAGAAAGTGGAATACAGTTACTTCCATATGCAAGCTGTAACTGTAAGCTGGTCTCTCGTTCGGTATACATCTGCGACTTTTTCCTTTCGTATGATAGTTAAAGTTTTGTTCATCCATCTTAGAAGAGGATGCTACTATGATGAAAACATCAGGCAGGCCCTTTAACCTTGTTTACATTCAGATTTGTTTGTTACTGTAAACAGGTCAGAATTATAGAAGCTATGATGTTTTTGTTTTCTTTTCGTGGATTTGTGATTTATTTCATCCTCCTCTTGATATCGCAGGAACCAAGCTACCCTGGGATCCACAGTACCTGATCGAGTCCTTGTCTGATTCCACCATCTATATGTCCTACTACACTGTATGTCATCTACTACAGGGTGGGGTGTTTGATGGTTCAGGACCTAGTCCTATTAAGATCAAGTAAGTGGTCAATATTTGTAGTATTATGGTGATTGCAAAGGCCTATTTTTTAACTGGGGTCTGAAAAGCGAAGCAAAGCGAAGCTTCTCTGGCTGGTATTGACATTCAGTGAGGACGAGATTACCTTGCTAATGCACGCTGCCACTACAACAATATTTGCGAGATGAGGTACCTCTCGGAACTAATAGGTCCATGGAAACAATCCCTATTTAAGTTTGAAACCTTCACAGAAATGCTTTATGCATGTACATTTAATGCTTTAAATTTTATGCATATTTCTATATTGAAGGCATTAAGCTTGATGCACATTTCTACTTGCTCATGCCCCCTTTTTTTCTGGTACAGCTAGTTTCATTGCTGATGTGAAAAAAAAATAATTATGAATTCATTGCAATTTTTTTGTCTCCCCACATAGGCCTGAGCAAATGACACCTGAAGTATGGGACTACATCTTTTATCCCAAGAAACCATTCCCTAACACTAAGATTCCCAAAGCATCTCTGAATAAATTGAGGAACGAGTTCAACTATTGGTACGGAGTCGATGTCAGGGTATCGGGGAAGGACCTTGTCCAGAACCATCTCACTTACTACCTGTACAACCACTGCGCCATGTGGCCCGACGAACCCAGCAGGTGGCCCAAAGAGATCCGGACCAACGGCCATCTTCTACTCAACAACGAGAAGATGAGCAAATCCACCGGAAATTTCTTGACCCTCTGTCAGGCGTTGGAGAAATTTTCAGCCGACGGTGAGCGTCACGGAAGTGGAGTTGTCTCTTTCACTTTTCGTTATGAAATTCTCGCAGGATTGAAATGGAACCGTGATCTAGTTATCTGTTGGAAGATTTACAACTCAAAGTTACTTAAATGTCTTCCTATCTATTTCTATATTTAAGTATGTAATATTCTGTGGCTTTCATTTTCTTGTTCTTGGAATAGACAGGTCAAGTTGAACTCTTTGTTAGTTATGTCCCATATCATTCTCATGTTTTTCTGTGACCCATGTCTAGCCTCTTACCTGTGCATTTGTAATCATGTTTCTGTAATGCATGTCTAGCCTCTATGTCCGTAACCTTTGCAGTTGGTTTGACCTGAAGCTCACAAAATCTATTACTAATGCATTTAATGGAACCTGGCGTCATTTTACCTCCTTGGGTTTTGATAAAATAGTTTAATATTATTTCAATAATAAATTCCCACTTAGGTGTAGATCAATAAGCTTGACTATTTTAGTGTTGTTTCAAATCATGATAAAAATTAGTCCAAACATTTTATCAGTATTAATATTATAATTATAACTGTTTTCTCGCTCCTCTCCTACGATAATGGGATTAATTTTCATTGCACTTAAAATATCCTCAAACTACCTACTTAGATGTAGAATAAATTTGATCCTTTCCTTTTGAAAAACTCTGATCACAGTCTCTAATTTACCCAAACAAGGCATGGGCTTAAAAACACTCATTTTTGACTTTGAATTTTGATGAATTTAAAGTCTTTAATCCATCCTGACCTTCAGGAATGAGACTAGCCTTGGCAGATAGCGGTGATCTAGCCATCGAGGACGCTAACTTCGTTGAGGACATGGCGGACGCGGGGATCCTCCGTCTTTACAATTTCCTGGAGTGGACCCAAGAGATGCTGGAGGGCAAGGACAAGCTGAGGACGGGGCCGAAAGATTCTTTCCAGGATCGGGTCTTTGAAAGTCAGATGAACGCATTGATCAGAGAGACTGACAAGAATTACTCACTGATGCTTTACAAGGAGGCTTTGAAGACCGGTTTCTTTGAATTCCAGGTAAATCCGATATGTCGACTGTCAAACCACCGGCAACAGGGTGACAGATGTTAGACTTAATATGATTGTAATCTTCATATCATATACCACATTTTGCCGATTTTGTGCGTTAAAGTCGGGTCGTGCGTTCGATTACAGACTCTATACTGACTATTTTTTTAGTCTTTCTTGTATGTTTTGCCGTAAAAGTTGTAGCTTTATTTTGCTTCGATCACAGGCTGCCAGGGACAGATATCGTGAATGGTCATCGCAGGGTGTCCATCGTGATCTCATCCTTCAGTTTATCGAGAAACAAGTGCTCCTACTGGCACCTATCTGTCCTCATGTAGGGGAACACATCTGGAAACTTCTTGGCAAGGTTAGCATGAATCCAACATTTGTAATAAGCAGGTGATTTTCAAAAAAGTCACCGGCAAAATATAAACAAATTGTGAAATGATTTTACACAGAAGCTCTAGCTTGACAACGTAAGCATCTAATAAAACTTATAACAATCATGTGAACAAGACAGACATTATGAAGTATAAATGTTAAGGAACCACCACGAAAGTAAGGTGGGATAGCGCAGTTGGTAGTACACGAGTCTTTGATTGGTGAGGTCGCTGATTCAAATTCTGTTGTTGCCATTATATGTTTTGTGATTCTTTCAATGAAATATGCCACCTACATTACCACCAACTTTACAAGGATTTATTTTTTTTATATATATATACTTGGTTTTATAGTAGGGTTGTGCGGGATCCCGGTAGTCAAGTGAATCCCGGTATCCCGATCCCGGTATTGACTAATCCCGATCACAAAGCATTGTGTAAATACTACCGGTAGTGGGAAAACAACCGGTTACTACATTCGTTTCAATATCATACCCGGGAATCCCGGACATAATAAAAATATATACGTGTTACTATTTGAAATAAAGAAAACAAAACACGATTTTTTCTGGTTTCTGTGTTCTTAGTTTGAATAATATCTGACCAATTTACGTACTGGCCTAGACCTATATATTAACGAATCAACTTTTCACGTATAGTAGTAATTTGCACCTAGGCTACACCAAATATCGAACGTTACTTGCGCTCAGCATGTTACGGGACCTCAAAGTTATTCTGAAATTTTCATTATTTATTCTTCCTTCAAACGATGATTGTCAAGGTTCCCATGTACAAAATCTTACTCTTATGCATTTCACCTCATTTTGAAATAATAATTATAACGATTTAATAAATTTTGAGCCAAAACCGCAGGGAGTATATCCAGTTTAAATCCATCTTCGCACGGGACTGTATATTATTTTAGCCTAGGGTACGGTACAGGTACACACAGCAGTTCAGTACTTGAGATTTAATGCTGTAATGAAATGGATTCGTTTATTAATGCGGGGGGTTCCACGATGTCATTTATATTTATCTTTCGCTACTTTTTTAATTTTGAAGATCTTTTGTACGAAAGATCGATATTGTACGTATTGAAAGTATATTTTCTGGAGTAAACAAAAGCCGATTAACGATATAAATAAATCTGTACTATTCTTATGTATGTAGTTTATAATCCCGTATTTACGTAGCCCCTATGTAACATTCTTATTGTCTGAAGTTCCAATCACGTGGTGACTTGTTGATAGTTAAAAACTTTTCATTGTGAACTTTTGAACTTGAAGGGGTTGCCCTATTCCAATATCATGGATTCGTGGGGAACTCCCAATTTATGTTTTTGTACGGATTACAAGTTTAATCCACGTGCGAACGTGTTAATCTAATATCGTACGTCGAGTATGAATGAAGGATGGTGTGGGTTGCTTTTTTCCAAGGTTTGTGCTTTTCTTTTTGGAAGTGTATGTTAAAAAACAAAGGCCCTAATATAGCGTGTTATTTTTTTTATATTTTTTTTTATGAACGTGCGTGTAAGAGTATGTACATAGCCTAGGCTATGCATATTGAATGTATGACATTGACAGTCTCGTAACTAAGTGCTTTGAACCGTAGATGAAAGTTGAGGAAAATACCGGTTGTAGTTACGATACCGGGATTCATGTTGCAACACTACCGGTTGTGTGAAATCCGACTACCGCACAACGCTATTTTATAGTCTGTGGTTATGATGACATCGGGTCACAATATGATGTTGTTAGTAAATTTTGGGTGTAAGCTGATGACTTAAAACATTTCATTTCTTGTTTCAATAGGAGACTCTGCTAATGAGAGCTTCGTGGCCAGTTCCCGGTGAGGTGGACGAGGTACTCTTAAGGTCTTCTCAATTCCTGATGAACACCGCGAGGGATCTACGTCTACGCCTCATCGCTCTAAAGGAAGCCAGCAAGGTAAAAAACAAAAGAAACCTTGGGATGTTGTCTGCAATACAAGCCATGAAACAGCTTGTAATACTGTAAGGTAGCAAATCACTGTCATGGCTGTTACATGTGAGCTGTATCCATCACACCCTCTGTCTATTGTGTTTTACAGTTCTGTTCATATCTTCGCTTTTGGTATTCTTCTTTTAGAGGTTTGTGATAAGAAATATGTCAGACAGAATATTTTTAGGAATTATCATAAAAAGAGTTGTATAGCTGACTCTCAAATGTTGTCCTCTCAAATGATCCATTCAAATTTGTCATAAATGGGTTATTTTTAATCCTGATCTAAGAATAAGAATCTTTTTCTGACATTAATCTAACTATGTACACCTCGGAGACCTACTTTTTGTATGAATAGCAATGTAATTGTGACAAATTGCACGATGCAAAGGAGACAATGGCTGAACATTCTTGTTTTGACTCAGTGTGGTGTGAATTATCTTCTCATTTACCTTTTAGAAACCACAGAAGGGCAAGAAGGGACCCCCAGTGCCCACCAAGCCTCCGACGCACGCCATCGTCTACATCGCAAAGTCTTACCCTCCCTGGCAAGACGCTGTTCTCAAATGTCTGAAGAAAATGCATGAGGTAAGTCAAATTTGTCCAAAATGGATTTATCACCCCAAAACATTAGAAGAAGTAAAAAGTACAAGAGACCCCGCATGTATCCAACCCCACTAGAAACTTATTAGCACAATTGCAAGTATATCTCATTATAGATCAAATTAGAATATGCCTTGGAATGCACCATTTCACTTCTTACAGTTCAATTCTTTTCTTGGCCACAACCGCCAGCCCCCCCCCCCCCCCATTTGCAGGGACGTATCACAACTGGATCATTTTTTTCTGCATAAAACTTTCTTGTAAAATGTTAAATGAGAATTTTTTTCCGGCTTCCTTTTATATATTCCCTGGAAATCAAAGAAGGGTCCTTCGCTGTCCACCAATCCTCCGAGGCCATGACATTGCTCAGTATTCGCAAAGTGAAATTCCATACTGAATGGAAGCATTTCTATTTCTTAAATCTGAGTAAATTCTAAGGATTTGTGTGTTAATGTGTTATTGGTGACCTTTTGCCAAACTAGAAGCCTGCATAAAAATAATTACTGGATTTTTTTTTGGGGGGTGAACATTTTGTCCCTTCCCTGTTACAACAAGTAATCATGTAAATTTTTGCTTGTTCTCTTTCATTAAAAAATAGGAAAACAACAACAGTTTTCCAGAGAACAAAGTCATCGTTGGTGAGCTGAAGACGGTAGATGTGGTCAAAAAGTTTATGAAGAAAGTTATGCCGTTCGTTCAGCATATCAAGGTAAGGGATGATTTCTCTGTCACCTTTCACCGAGAAACTTGTCCAGTCTGTCTCTTGTTCATCAACGTAGAGGAAATGCTACAGATTTGTGACCATTTTGTCTTATCTGAGGGCAATGGAAATGACCTTTAATAACAATAATAATAAGTAGAAGAAGAATGAACATTTGAAATGTGCAGGTATCCGTCACAAAGACGCTCATGGCACAGTAAAACAACAGAGAGAAAGGGCCCAGTAATAGACAAACAGGGATGTGCCTCAGGATTTCCTGAGTGCCGGGTATACTGATTGCCGTTCTGGGGGAGGAGTCTAAGGGGGACGGGGTGTCCCCCTCCCCTTTGAGAAATTTTGCGATTTTTTGAAGGTGCCCAGATGCCAAATGCTGGCACTTGTGTAGCTTTTTAAGCACATACAAAAGTACTAGTTTTGCTACAATTTACATTTTTTAATTTTATTTTCAAATTATGTTGAATATATTGTTAGGAATGTCAGGATTTTAGATGAAAATAGTGCTGGGCAGGATTCCCGATTTTTAAGACAGTGCTAGGCTGTAATTTTTAGTGCTGGGCGGGGCTGCCCAGTGCCGCCCAGCGTGGGCGCATCCCTTGACAAAGAAAAAGATATACAATTTTTACAATTCAATCAGAGGTTGTTGGGGTCATGAACACAGATGAGATTTCAGAGTAGATTTTAAGGATACCACAGAAGGAGAGAGTTTGATGGATTCAGATAATTTGTTCCAAAGATGCGGGACAGCAGAAGCAAGACAGCGATTTCCCCAGGATCTGTTAGTAGGGTGGTCTGTGGCAGACTTATAGTAGGAGCGTAACCACATGACACAATGTATCGACCAGCCACTTGGTTTTGTAACAAATATAACCAGTTTGTACAACCTGTTACTTTGTGTGTATTGGAGGATGTTTGGTTTATATTTAATATGTAAAAAAATTACAAAAGCAAATCTTGTGCATTTTGGTATTTTTTTAGGAGAAGGTGAATGCAGATGGGATCAGAGGAATGGATAGGACGTCAGAATTTGACGAGAAGAAAACTCTGGAAAGTGGATTGGACTACCTGGTCAGCTCTTTGGATGTAAGATATTGATTTTTTTTTTGAGGAGGGGGGGGGGTTTCCATTTTATTGTTGTGTTCTGAAGTGTAAAAAAAGACCAGCTGCGGAAAAAGAAAAAAAGAATCTAGGCATCATATTCACGATATTGAAATCATTCCATTATTGAGATATTTGATACTGTCATGTTTATTCATACAGTCTTTATTAGTGTGGATTATATTATTATGTCTAATTTATAACAGCTTGAAGTTGTTGAACATCATTCTATTGTCTGATTTTTTATACCGGCTATAAAGATGTTGAAATCATTCCATTGTCATGTTTTATTCATACCAGCTTGAAGGTGTTGAGATTAAATACAGTGAGGATGCCACAGAGAAGATCCAGGAACAGTGTGCACCTGGCAAACCATTTTCAAGTTTCGTAGCTAAGGTAAGCAATGCCCATTATCTAGGAGTTTGGAACACGATATTGAGATGGGGTTTGTTGTATTTTCCCTCCTCCGTATGAATGTAACATTGTCTACCACTGGAATACCCCTTTAATGTAAGAAACAGTGAATCATTACTAACCCTAAGTTGTAACACTAGTAAACTTCATTATGGGAATCATTGCTAACCCTGTGTTGTAACACTAGTAAACTTCATTTAAACAATTGATCAATTTTAGGACTGAATGTTTTTTCTCGTTCTCTCCGGCAGCCATCGGTGTCAGTTCACATGGTGAACCCGCAACCTCTCAGCGGTCACTTCTCCCTAACAATTGATGTCCTAGATGGCGACTCTGTCGTTTCCATCGCAAGAAGGATCGTAAAATATGACAGAGGCATCAAAGGTAGTAGAGTCTATAGGGTTTAAAGTCAAGTTTAGTTTCAAAGGTTTCAAGAGACATTTTCATTTCAGAGACCAATGATTGTATAATAATTATATGGTCTTTTTTAAAATATCACTATTGATTATGAAATCATTAACAGGCCTAAGAAGGGGGGGGGGGGGGGGG